>JAQZBX010022874.1:0-31248 GCA_029593785.1 Cabassous unicinctus | reverse complement strand
TAATATAAATGGACACTCACTCAAGAAGACACACAGGAAGAGAGAGAGCACCATAGATGCCAGAGGAGAGAACTTTGCCATGTGATAGAAAGGAGAAGGCTCAAACAGCTGAAGCCTGGGGAGAGCTGGGCCATTTGCCTGACAGTTTGCAGCTGAAGAGAACAGAGCAGCTGAGCAGCTGAGAAGGCCCAGAAAGAAATGAGCCCTATGCCAGCCTACAGCTGAGATCAGAAGGAGCAGGGAGGGGGGGGTGCCCATGGAGCCTTAAAAGGAAGAAGGAAAGAAAGACCAGGCAGAGGTTGCCCACCATCTTGCTTCAACCTGTGGCAACTGACTTTGGTGAGAAAGCAGCCTTGAGTTGGACTCTTTACAGCATTGTAACTGTAAGCTTTTACCCCAAATAAATATCCTTTATAAAAGCCAATAGATTTCTGGTACTTTGCATCAGCACCCCTTTTGCTGACTAATACAGATATTTTCATTTGTAAAGAGCCTATTCAAGGTCTCTTGCAATTTTATTTTTCCTACTGAGTTGTCTAATTTTAAAGATTAATTTATGGAAGATTGTGATAACATTGTGGAATGGGAAACTCCAGGAACCATCCCTCTACCAAAACAACTCTTGAACTGGCAGGAACTTTCTGAATCAACTATGTTGAAACTCCAAGTCTAATGGAATACTGCGAAGCACCCAGGAAAGAGCAGTAAATATCAGCAAACTTCACTGCTTCTGCAGTAGCTACCAACCCCAGTGCCCCTGCTGAGTGACAAGTAGCAGTGGGGAATACAGCCTGGACTCTTGTAGCAGGTTGCTGATGCCAGGGTGGGCTCTAAGGACCTAGTCATCCAAAATCCAGGGGAGTGTGGTCTGATCACTGATCAGTCCTTTTGACAAGCTACTTCAGATTGCTGGGGTCGGGGGCAGCTCTGAAGATAGTCATTGTTCCAAACCCCCTTCAGGCAAAAGCAGCAAGAGGAGTCTTAAAGAGGAAATGCCTTTATTTTTTCACTCTTTTTCCATTTCCCAACTAGAAACAAAAATAGTTTGAAAAAGGCACTAATTGGCATCCCCAGCCCTCAAAACAACAACAATAATAACAACAAAAACCTAAAAGCCCAGAGGAGTGGGAGAACTGGATTTCCAGAGTTATAACAACATAATACTTAGAATGTCCAGTTCTCAACAAGGATTAAAGAACACACCAAGAAACAGAAAAGTATGGCCCATTCACAGGACAAAAATGAATTTGCCAGAGACCATCTTTGAGGAATCTCATGCATTGGAAGTATTAGCCACAGTCTTTAAATCAACTATCTTAAATATGCTCAATTAGTTAAGGGAATCCATATACAAAGAATGAAGAGAAATTAGGAAAATGTTGTGTGAATAAAAAAAGGAGATGGAAATTATAAAAAGTAACCAAATTGAAATTTTGGAGCTTCAAAGTACAGCAGTTGAAGTGAAAACCTCCTTAGACAGATTCAACAGAAGATTTGAAGAGGCAGAAATAAGGATCAGTGACCCTGAAGACAAGACAATTGAAATTTTCCAGTGTGAGGAGCAGGAAGAAAAAATAATGAAGAAAAATGAACAGAACCTGAGGGACCTGCAGGACATCATCAAGCATACCAACATATGCAGCATTGGAGTCCCAGAAGGACAATAGAGAGAAAGGGCCAGAAAAAGTATTTGAAGAAATAATGGCTGAACACTTCCCAAGTCTGATGAAATAAATGAATATATAAATCATGATGCACAATGAACCCCAAGCAGAGCCTATTCTGAGATATACACCAAGACACATTAGAGTGAAACTGTTAAAATCTAAAGACAGAGGATTTTGAAAGGAGAAAGAGAAAAGTGACTTGCCATATACAAGGATCTCCAATAAGATATTAACAATAGATTTTCCTCAGAAACCATGGATGTCAGAAGACAGTGGGATCATACATTGAAAGTCCTTAAAGGAAAAAAAAAAACTCATCCAAGAATTCTATATCTGACAAAATTATCTTTCAAAATAAAGGAGGAATTAAGACATATACAGATAAGCCAAAGCTGAAAAAGTTCTTTACCAGAAAACCTACCCCCCAAAAATGTTAAAAGGAGACCTTTAGGCTGAAATAAAAGGACACCAGATAGTAACTCAAAGCCATAAGAAGAAAGAAGGAACGCTGGTAAAGGCAACTACATAGGTAAATATAAAATCCTGTATTATTGTACTTTTAATTTGTAACCACTTCATCCTCCCCCATATGACTTAACAGGCATGTGTGTAAATAAGTTTTTTAATTTATGTTAATGGGCAGACAATGTATAAAGATGTAATCTGAGATGATAACAATATAAAGGGAGAAGGAAAGAGATTTGTAAGAGTAGAGAGTATAATACTGAAACTAGGTTGATACTAGTCAAACTAGATTACTAGTTTAAGATGTTAATTGTAATTACAAATGTAGCTATTAAGAAAATAACTAAAACATGACCTGTATCCATCATTGCAATGTCATGCAGAACAATTCCAATGCCTGAAAATTGCCCTATGTTTCATTTATTTTTCCCTTCCTCGCCCTCCCATCAGAACCTCTGGCATCCACTGCCTTTATATCAATGTTACAAGTTCTTCCATTACTAGAATAATAATAAGTCTATTTTGGTCCATAGTTGCATTCCACCTTATGTTTGTTCATTCATCAATCTTGAGGATTTGGGGATGGTGATGCAAACTCTGCTTCTGATTGAGAGGGAGCTTAGATCTTATGGAGCAGATGGAATGAATTGTCTTGCTTGCAGTTGTTGATACTCTCTGTTTTTTGGGATAGGTATGTCCATCATTATCCTGTTATTAGTTGTCCTGGGTGAGTCCGATTAACTGGTGAGTAGGTGATGGCTGCAACTCCGCTGAAATTAAGGGCTCAATGGGCATATGAACAGGCTGTAGATTTACATCTCTGGCACATATATTTAATGGGTATAGTACTAATTATAGGTTCAAATAAAAGGAGTAGAAGAATCATGTGTAGGGAAATTATAAATGAATCTAACTCTATTACATTGGGGAAATAGGTTATTCCAAGGTAAGTCCCACCAATGAGGTGATGATTTCATGGGGTTGTGTGCCTTGCCTGCAGTGTCCAGATGTCTAGAGCCCTTGGGAGCACCACTGTTTGGGCTTTGTTTACTGGGGCAGTTAGTAAGATATGTTTGAGATAGGCATAAATGAAACCTCTGGAATGACTTCCCAACTCACTTTGAAATCTCTTAGCTTTAAAAGTTCTTTTATATTTAATGTTTCCCACTTTTGGTCAAAGTCTTTTTCCAAATGTATCACTGGTTGGTGCTTGGTGTTAATTCCTGGTGCCAGGGAGACTCATCCCCAAAAATCATGTCCCATGCTAAGGGGAAGGTAATGAGTTTATTTGCTGATAAATTTGGCTTAGAGAGAGGCAATATTTGAGTAACAAGGAGGATTTCGGCAGGTAATTCTTAGGGAATAGATATTATTCTAAGTTAAAATTTTGCAAGAATAAGGTTCATAAGTACAAGCATTAATACCAAGGACTTGGCATATTGGTCTGTTTTCTTTTATTTGGCACTGCCGATGTACTCAAAAGATTCTTGCCACTCTATATGAGAATGTAGCAGGACTCCCCAGGAAGGGAATTTAATATTTTGTTGGTTACTAGGGGTCTCCACCCACTGAGACAACACCCTATGACCACATGAACACATTCATATGTGTTCTATAGAGGCATGTCCCAGGTTCACCCTTCCCCACACATCCCCCCACCACTGACACCCTGCACCATCAACCCTCTCCTGCCATAGTTGCCTAAAGGACACTCCCACAATGATATTCTCAATCACAGTCCTCCACCTTCCCAGAGTTCACCTGGTCTTTCCTCTAGCCCTTCCCTCAGCTCCATGGATAGCCCAACCCACCCCCCAACTCTGCTCACACTCTCATTTGCCATATTCCATTGTCATGCGTTTCACCTACCCTCAAGGGGAGTGGGTGATACAAGGGCATGGATCTTTGGGGTCATCTTACGGTATGTTTGTCACATGATATGAGACATATAGGACAAATAGAATGCATCAGCCTAAAATTTGCAGCAGTTTCACAGGGACCTAGAAGGAAAAATTGGAATCCACGGTGTCCAGGCAGCCAGGAGCCAAGAGAAAAGAGACTTGCAGAAGAGGGATCAGGTCATTTACCACAAAATTTCCCCTCAAGACATTGAAAAAGCTGTAATACAGTTCTCCAGAGAAACAGAACCAACAAGATACAGTGCATATATATATGATTGTGTATTTGTATGTATATATGGCATATGCTCATATATGTATTTACATATGTCTGTAAATATTAAGAGGCCATGGGAATTGGCAAGTCCAAATTCCACAGGACAGGGTACATGCTGTAAATTCTGAGAAGGGTGAGGTTGAATTTCTTAGTCCATATTCCCCAGGAGGAGCTTGCTGGTTGGAAATTCTAGCATTTGCTATGCTAAATTTGATGCAGAAATTCTTCCTCTGACCTCTGACACCCTCAGTTCTGGCTTTTAGGACCTCCAACTGATTGTATGAGAAGACTCCCCACATTGCTGTGGCAATCTCCTTAGTTGATTATGGATGCAATCAACTTATTATAGCTGCAAATACCACCTAGGAAATACCCTTACTGTAGCAAGCAGTCCAGTGCTTGACCAAACAACTGGCCACCATAACCTAGCTGAGTTGACACATGGAATTAACTATCACAGATTCCTAAGTTATGCTTTTTCAAAATGAGAGACTGAAAAGTCAAGAAGAATGTAGCTGCTAAGAAGCAAAACATGTTAACCATACATTTCAGTAGTCCACAGTGCTGCTGGAGAGAAAAAAAAAAAATGGAGTTTGGGGTCACAAAGAGAGGGGGGAAATCCACCAGATTTTCAGTTGAGACCTGATGGCATTTACCCAAGGAGTAAAAGCAAACCAGCAGCAAATAGCCCTTTGAGTAGGAAAGTCAGCGTGGCTGGATCAAGACGACCCCCCAAAGCCCTTCCTGCCTACAAGAGGAAATAAAGCTCTCTCTGGAGGGAGATAAATGGCAAAACTTAATGAAGAAAAGACAAATCTATAAACATGGCTGGAGATTTTAAAACTTCTCTATCAGTAACTAATAGAGTAAGCAAATAAAAAAATCAGTAAGGATTTAGATGATTAGAACTGCATGGTTTATAAAATACATGAAATGGCCACATCCTGAGCAATGCACTCCAGAAATACAGAAGACACATTCTTTTCTAATACACACTACACAATTACTATTTTGTAGAATTGAAATAATTTATAGCATGTTCTTTGTTCCTGGTGAAATTAAGTCATACATTAACTTAAGAAAATAAATAGAAACTATCCGAATGTTTGGAAATCAAACACATTTCTAAATATCCCATGAGTGAAAAAAGAAATTGCAATGGAAATTAGAAATATTTTAATCCAAATGATAATAAATAAACTTAAAAAATTGTAACATGCAGCTAAAGCTCTATTTAGAGGGAAATAAAGGATCTTAAGTCTATATATAAGAAAAGAATAAGGACTAAAAATTAGTGATGCAAACATCCAGGACAAGATGCTGGTATTATTAAATCATAAGATAAGTTTGTATTAATTTTTCTGTGTATGTGTGTTATCTTTTTTTAAATAGACCATTTTTAGGTTTACAGAAAAATTGTATAGGAAGTACAGGGCATTCCCATAAAGCCTCCCCTTTTCCCTCCAACTCCCCACACATGGTTTTCCCTGGTATTAACATCTTGTATTAATGTGATGCATGTGTTATAATTGATGAACCAATATGGCTACATCATTATCAACTAAAGTCTATGGTTTACATTAGGATTCACTCTTTCTGTTGTACAGTTCTATGGGTTTTGACAATTGCATAATGTGTTTTCACCATTATAGTATCAAGCAAAATAGTTTCACTGCCTTAAACATTCCCAGTGCACCACCTATCCATCCCTACATTTCTCCACCAAAACCCCTTTTAAGCACTGATCTTTTTTACCATCTGTGGCAGTTTGGAATTATTTTATGAGTCCCAAAAAGAGAAAGATTGTATATGTGAACTAATCCATTCCTATGGGTGTGAGACACTTTCAACTCGACTCCATCAGTAAAATGTGGCTCAGGTTGAGTCTCTGCCCTCTTGCTGGGTCTTATAAAAATGGAGGCACAGATAAAGGAAACCACTGTATTTAATCCTGCAATGTGAGAGAAAGGACTCCAGTTTCACCCACAGCTGAGCTGCCAGGAGAAAAGCCCCCAAGAGGCTCAAAGAGCTGAGGCCCAAAGAGAGATGAACCTCAGGCCTGATAGCTTGCAGCTGAACTAGAGAAGTCAGAGCAGCCTAGACTGATAGAGGAAGCTTGGAAAGAGACAAGCCCTATACCTGGTTGCCCACAGCTGAGCTCCAGAAGACAATAGATTCTGAAGGGGAAGGTAGCCAGCTGGGCAGAAATTGGCAGCCATCTTGTTTTGCCACTGGCCAAACAAGTAGCTGACTTTGGTGAGAAAGCATCTCTGATGGGATCTTGATTTAGATATTTCATGGCCTAAGAACTGTAAGGTTTTACCCCAAATAAATCCCCTTTATAAAAGCCAACTTTCTGGTACTTTGCATTGTTAGGCCATTGGCAAACTAAAACACAATCTCTATAGTTTTGCATTTTCCAGAGTGTCATATAGTTGTACTCACAAAGTAAGTATCCCTTTCAGGTTGGCTTCTTTCACTTAGCAGTATATATTTAAGGTTCTTTCAAATCTTTCCATGGCTAGATAGCTAATTTCTTTTTATTGCTAAATTATATTCCACTGTAGGGATATACAGCAGTTTGTTTATACATTCACCTATTGAAGGACATCTTGATTGCTTCAAAGTTTTGTCAATTTTTAATAAAGCTGCAGTAAACATTTGTGTGCAGGTTTTTGTATACACATAAGTTGTCAACTCCTTTAGGTAAATAAATACATAGGAGCATGATTGCTGGATAGTATAGGAAGCTTCTGTTTAACTTTGTAAGGAAATGCCAAACTGACTTCTGAAGTAGCTGTACCATTTTGCATTCCCACCAGTAGTGAAGGAGAGTTCCAATTGCTCCATGTCCTCATCAGCATTTCATGTGGTCAGTGCTTTGGATTTTAGCTATTCTAATAGGTGTGCAGTAGTATCTCATTGTTGTTTTAATTTACAATTCCCTAATATACGATATTGAGCAACTTCTCATGTGCTTATTTTCTATCTGTAGATCTTCTTTGGTGAGGTGTCTATTCAGATCTTTTTCCCATTTTTTCCACTGGATTGTTTGTTTTCTTGTTGTTGAGTTTTAAGAGTTCTTTGTATATTTTAGATATCAGTTCTTTATCAGATATGTATTTTGCAAACAGTATTTCCAATTCTTTGGCTTATCTTTTGTTCTCTAAACAGTGTCATTTAAAGAGCAGATGTTCTAAAATTTCAATAACATCTTCCTTCTCAGTTTTTTTCTTTCTTGGATTGTGCTTTTGCTGTTATATCTAAAAAGTCATTGCCAAGCCCAAGGTCACATTGAGTTTCCCCTATGTTATCTTCCATATATTTTTTAGTTCTTTGTTTTACATGTAGGTCTCTGGTCCATTTTAAGTTAATTTTTGTGAAAAGTATAGGGAATGTGCCTAGATTCATGTTTTTGTTTTTGTTTTTGTTTTGCCCTGTGGATATCTAGGTGTCCCAGAAATGTTTGTTGAAAAGATGGCCTTTTCTTCATTGATTTGCCTTTGCTCCCTTGTCAAAGATCCGTTCCCTATATTTGTGTGCATTCATTTCTTGACTCTCTATTCTACTTCAGTAATCTACTTGTCTGTTCTTTTGCCAATACCACACTGAATTAATTCTGCAGCTTTATAGAAAGTCTTATAGCTGGGTAATATCAGTCCTCCAATTTTTCCTTTTGGCTATAATGTTTTGTCCATTCACAAATCTTATTATTGATATGGTTGGATTTATGTCTGTCATCTTGCAATTTTATTTCAATATGCTTCATGTTTTATTTTTCCCTGTTTCTCCTTTATTATCTCATTAAAATAAATATTTTGGTGGACTATTATAATTTTTCTGTTGATTTTTAAACTATTTTAAATATATATTTTATTGATGTTCACTCCAAGAAGTATAATATGCATCTTTATTTGTCACAACCTACTTTAGATTAATGCTAACTTAATTATGGCAAAATTTAGAAAATTTGCCTTAATATTGCTCTATTTCCTTTCCCTTCCTTTGTACTATTCCTGTCATTTTCTATGTATATTACATATACACACACATATACACATATATTACAACATACATGGCCATATAATTTTATAACTAACAATATTATAGATAAGAATTTATATAATATACCCAACAATACTATGTTATTACTATTGCTTTATATAATCTATGTCTTTTAAAGATGTTAATGGAAGAAAAGACGATGTCCAGAAGAACTTCCTTGATAATTTCTTATAATGAAAGTGTGATAGTAACAAGACCGCTCTATCTTTATTTATCTGGGAATGTCCTTATTTTGCCTTCGTTTTTGAAGTATAGGTTTCCCAGATAATTAGTTCTTCCTTGATAGCTTTTTTGTTATTTTTCTTCTAGCACTGCTTTCTTGCTTCCTTTGGCTCTTATAAGTCAACCATCAATCACATTGTTTTCTCTTGTATGTGAAGAGTTATTTTTCTCCTGCTGCTCCCCACGTTTTTCTATGAACACATTTCTATAGTTTATATAGCTATGAGTATAATTACT
Source organism: Cabassous unicinctus (assembly GCA_029593785.1). Classification (NCBI taxonomy): domain Eukaryota; kingdom Metazoa; phylum Chordata; class Mammalia; order Cingulata; family Chlamyphoridae; genus Cabassous; species Cabassous unicinctus. The sequence continues at coordinate 22,417 of JAQZBX010022874.1, read as the reverse complement.
GGGTTTTAAGCCCAACTTTAGCGTATACTCCAGCTTTCCAATGAGGTTGTACCAAATTCAACTCTCATCAGAGTAAGACTTTTTATTTCATCAACCCTCCCGCTCATCAATATAGGGTTGATAGCCAATATTGGGTTCCAGAATTCCATTATTGCCAAGAATGCATGTGGCCTTGAGGGCATAAGGTAATGAATTTATTGCTTATACCTTCATGGCTTAGATGAACAAAGAAAATTTTATTGAGATTCTAAAGTTGGCCAGCCATGAGCTTGGCTCTGGATATGCTATGGGAAGCAAAAACTATTCCCTTGCTAATGAATACCTCCTGGCCCCCTTTCACTGTCCACTAACCGTCCTGCATCTCTAGCCTATTCTAATGCTGGTCTTCATTCCTAGTGTCCCCTATTAGCATTTGAGGGTGTTTTACTTAATTCACATGCTTTGGGGGTGAAGAAGAAGTGCCTCTGGTTAAAATTACATGAAGAAAGTGAGTAATGTTTGCCTATAAACTAGCTGCTGGCCAAGTAGCTCATGGCCAACAGTTTGGTCGATAGACTCAGCAAGGACAGAAGAGCTAGGCAGTTGTGACTGCAGAGTTCACATAGTCTTGTATCAAAGTTTGGAAGGCTTGAAGATTCTAATATTTTTCTTAAGTTCCTTGAATTTAGTTTCCTGAATGTTTTAGTTTGCTAAAAGCTGCCAAAAGCAATATACCAGAAATGGGTTGGCTTTTACAATGGGGATTTATTAGCTTCAAAGCTTACAGTTCTAAGGCTGTCCAAATTAAGTCATCAGGTGACTCTCTATCCCCAAAGACTGGCTGCTAGCAATCCTGGACTCCTCAGTCAAATGGGAAGGCACATGGCCATGTCTCCCTTTCCCTCTTGGCCTCGTTGCTTTCAGCTTCCTCTCTCAGCTTCTATGGGTTTCTCTCTGTTCCTGTGGCTTTCTCTATATATATTTATCTTGTTTTTTAAAGGATTCCTGTAAGAAGATTAAGATCCACCCTGGGCTATGCCTTACTGAAATAACCTAATCAAAGGTCTGAAGTCATTTCACTTAGGTGGGCCTACAATAACTCTAAGGACATGATATTATGGGGTCCATCCAGCATCAAACTACCACACTGAATATGTTGTAAATATTTTAACACTTTGCTATATTACAGTTTCCCATTTTTATGGAGAAAAACTACTCCAAGCTTATTGATTTTAGGTTTTTTAAAAAATTTTTGACCGTGCCTGAACTTCACATTGACCTTTGGCCACAATTTCACTATGGATTTAGTTTATTTGTGAATTCCATCAATGTACTACAATTGTCCTTCCTTTCACATAAAAATATCCTTTAATTGGACTCAATTCATGCACCAGGCAATGGAGTTTCTCCTTCTAGAAGGACAGGAGGGGCTAATGGAAAGCTGCTCTTCCTTAGTTCTATGGCAGAATGCCTGGGCTCAAGCCCAAGCAGGAGTCTGTCGCTTGCCAACTCTCATTGCTCACCCATCACCATAGGAAGCCTGCTAGATAGGACAAACGTAGAATGAAATGTGATGCCTTATTGAAAGATGCTTCATGAACTTTTAACCTATTATCTCAGCATTTGAGTCCATTCTCTTTTAGATAAGGCTTGGGAAAATGGAAGAAAGAGATGCTACAAATTCATGCATGATTAATCTGCAGTGAGACTTGCTCTGCCAGGAATTGAATGAGGCACTTCTTATTATACCTCACTTAATCCTACCAAGTGGACACTACTGTCCCATTAGCAGGTGACTCAGTAGTGTGTCCAAGAAGCTGTGTAACTGGACTTTGGTCACACAACTGATTATTGACAGAGCTGGATTCAAACTCAGGCCCATATGACCCCAACCTTTAGCTCATTCATTGGCATTATCTGCCCCCTCCACACACCCTTCCACATCTTTCCACACCCACCACAAGACCTCTGGGCAAAATCCAGAAAGCCATCACCTCCTGGGGCAGACACCTCAGGAACACAAGCTGAGGTCACAGAAGCCCATGCTGAGCCACAGGAGAACACAAGGCAACTCTGATCTCCCCAAGAATCAAGACATGGAGATTTGCCAGCTTTGGGTCAAAGTGACTTCTTATATGCAGTATATAAAGATGTGCAGTGGTAAAGTTCATTTCCAGTCTGGAGGCTGAGACCCTCTTTATGCCTGTGGAAGGAGCTCTCATGGCACAATTTCTCCATCCCACCCACAGGCCACCACCGGGGTGATCCCAGCTCAAAGGAATGACAGCACTGGTGAGCAGTCTGCATTCCTCCTCACAGACGCTTATAGCCTGAGCTCTTAGCTCTCCTCTGGTGAATGCCCTTCCTTTATGCGGAACCAGTCTCCATCCATAAAGGAAGTTTCCACTGTCACCTAGGGCATGGGGCCGGGGACATTTCCCGTCTGACCACTGCCTCCTTCTATGCCATGTAGTGTATGTGTCACTCTTTCTTGGAAGGCTTGGCTCAGATCTCTGATTTACTGTGCTTTCCCTCTGTGCTGTGATATGAGCTGAACCTGCTTTAGGTATATATTAAATATTCCTTTATTTGAGTGGAAATGGTAGGGCAAATAAGAATATTGTCATTTCGTAGAAACTCCTTGTTCTATGTAGTCTCTTGAAGGAGTTGATAGTCAACTTACTTCCAGGAGACCATTTTTTTAAAGTTATACAATCCTAGATATACATAGAATGCCTTTGAGAGAATTAAAAAAATATATCAAGACTAAATGGAATAACTATTAATAATTGGATAACACAAATTTGTTTTGAGAGAAAGATGACTTTATGCTAATTCTGTATTGCTGATTAAATTAAATTGAAACCTATAAACCTAAAATGCAAGGAGATTCTCTACACTTTATGCTCTGCATCCATTGGCATTTGGTGTGCAACAAACTGCCTCAACTTTTAATTTTATTTATTTAATATATATTTGCTACTATTTATATATTCATTTTTAATTATTAGCTTATGATTCTTTGGGTTGGCAGTTTGGACTGGGCTCAAGTAAGTGATTCTGTTTCTAGTCTCCCTGGGTTCACTAGGCTGGTGGCAAGGCTAAGTTTCCATGGCTAGAACAGCCTCACTCAGACGGCTGTTGGCTGTGAAATCTCGGTTCTCCTCTGTGGGGTCTCTCCAGCAGGCTGGCTCGGGCCAATTCATGTCAGAGTCTCACTGTTCCAATTGCAGCCCAAGGAGGAAAAGCCCAGGGCACAAGCATGTTTCAAGCCTCTGCTCAAATCACATTTCCTGAAGTCCTGTTGGCCCATCTGTCACCAGGCTAAGCACAGAGTGAAGAGGTGAAGAAGTGGATGCCAACTCTCGCTGGAGAAAGCTTTCAAGGGTGTTTTGTAATCTATCACTGCCCTAATACTTGTTCATCTTTATTACCCATCTATAGTCCTTCTCTTCAAGCCTGCTGACCTTTCCTCTTATCCGATAGCATCATGCTCTTTGCATTTGTACATATTGATTGACTGATTGATTAACTGATCCATTTATTCAGTAACTATTGGTTGAGTACCTACCTTATGTCAAACATAGTTTTAGGTACCAGAGGTATGAAGACAGGGGCATTAAAGAATTTCACAGACAGCTGAGAGAAAGATCGGGAAAACAAAGCATGAAAAAAATATATTAGCAATAAAAGCAGGTATTTCAATTAAATGTGTTTTCAGAAGGTTCATACAGGAGGCTTGACTGGGTCTCGAAAGCTGGGCTGGAGATGACCAGGTAATGAGGAAGCAAAGAGGCTTCAATCAGCATTTACATGGGCATTAAATATCAAATATTTTAACTTTTTATTGCAAAAGAATTTAAAACGTACAAGACAGTTGCAAAAATAATGCAAAACCCATACAGACAACTCCATCACACCCCATCCTAGATACCCAGATCTATTAATTTTAATATTTCGTTATATTTGTTGTATCATTCTCTATCTACTGACATTTGAGAGTAGATTATATATATCGTGCTCTTTGAACACATAATGCTTTCATGTACATTTCCAAAAAACAAGGATATTCACTTATGTAACCACCTTAAGTATAGCTATCAAGTTAAAGAAATTTCAGATCGATATAAAGCTTACAGTCTATATTACAATTTTTCCATATGTCCCAATAATGTCCTTTTGAGACTTTTCTCCTCCATTTTTAGATCCTGTCCAGGATCATATACTGCATTTAATTGTCATTGTCTCTTTGGTTGCTCTTTTGTTGTTGTTATGGAAACCTATGTACAGTATAAACTTTACCATCTGAACCACTCCTGAGCATAGCATTCAGTGGCATTAATCACATTCACACTGTCACACTGTGCTGCTGCCTTCCATTACCAGAACCTTCCCTTCACCCCCTACACCCTTTATACATTAATTCCCCATTTCCCTGCCCCTTCCCCTGGTAACCTGTACTCGACTCTCTGTCTCTGTGAGTTTGCATATTCTAGCTATTTCACGTAAGTGGAATCATACAATACCTGCCTCTTTGCCTATAGGTGCCTGGTATCGCTGGGATGCAGAGCCGTGCTAAGGCATGGTTTCTAGCCTCGAGAAACTTGAGATTAGGTGGGTAGAAAAGCAAGTTACCTAACAGGGCTTTGACTTTAGTAAAGGTCATGGGGAAAGGATATGTGGTCCAGTGGGCAGGGCATAGCACTGGAGCCACTGTGTGAAGTGAAGTGCTGCTGGACACATGAGGAGAAAGAGAATTCTAAAAGGAAGAATTCACATGGGTTAAATAAACGCAGGAGCGAGAAACAGTGTGATGAGCTGGAGAAACCACATGTCCTTCCACATGGCCAATGGGGTGTGGAAGAAAGATAGACGCCAACTAACTCACAAAGGGACTGGGTGATAGAGGAAGGCATTTGAACTTTATTCCAGAAGTTAGGGGAAAACTGAAGAGGGAAGTGTGTGAGCCTGTGTGTGTGAGCATTTGCGTGCATGAGTGCATGTGAGTGTGTGCATAAGTGTGTATGAGCACATGTGCGTGAGTGTGTGTATTCACACGTGTGTGCATGAGCATGTGTGTGTGTGTGTGTGTGAGCATGCATGTGCATTAGCATAGTTATGCCTGAGCATGTTGTGTGTGTGTGTGTGTGTGTGTGTGCATGAGCTTCTGTAAATGGGGAAGGAAGGAGGCTCCATGATCAGATTGTCCCAGCTGGACTGTGGAAGAGGGATTGCAGTGAGATGAACATTTTAAAATTTTAACTTTGAGGGACCAAAGAATGATCAAAGTCATGGAGATGATATTGGAGATGAGGACATCAGGAAATGGCGACTGTTTGAGCGTGAGGGAGGGGACAGGGTGGGGGAAGGTGGGCCAGGCAGGGACTGGCCCCAGGCACAAGGCCCAGCACAGCCTTGGCACCTTGACCTCTGACCTCCCGTCCACCCTCTGCTCCTCCTCACAGGCCTCATGCCTGGGATTGGAGGCACTGGACGTGATCTTACTGAGAACCGTGGCTCTTGTCCCCATGGCATGGAACAGCTTCTCCGGCTGTCCCCTGGCCCATCTCTGACGTGCTCACCTCCCCATCAGACCTCATCTGCCGTCCCGTACCATCTGCCCTCTCCCCACACCTGCTCTCCTGTTCGCTCTGCCCCTGCTCTGTCTTTCCTGAGTGGCATTTACCACCTTCTGCAATGCCACGTGATTTACTTACTTCCCGTGGTCATTGTTTATTGACCCCATACATGCTAAAATAAGAAAAGTAATGAGAGCAGCAAATCCAATTATTTTGCTCACTGATGTATCTCAGCTGCCTGGAACAGTGTCCCTCCCACAATAGATGCTTCATATTTGTTAATCAAATGTATCAATGTCAGATGGTCCAGAAGGTGCCGGTCAGATGGGGCAGGATCGTGTCTGGCGGCTTTGACTGCCTAGAAGACGTTGGCGGCGGCAGGAGTCACTCACCAGCACGAGTAGTGCGAGCTCCAGAAGGCACAGGGGTGGTCCAGCAGAGAGTCGACCAAGAGCTGGAGATCAGCAGGTAAAGGTGGGGCACGGAGCTGGGTGGTCTGGAGAGGGAAGTGGAGACAGCAGATGCAGCCAGCGCAAATCTGTAGTTTAGGGAAGGCCTTTGTTAATAGTGTGTGAAGTGAAGGGCAGGAGAGCAGGGAAGTTGACGATAAGGAAGAGATAGCACTTGACGGGTGGAGCAAGGTCCCCAAGGTAAGAGAAGGGCCTCCGGTTGCAGGGGAGGAATCTGCCTTGATAAGAAGCAGGGCTGAGCAAGTGGTGAAGCAGGGCTGCCCTGGGGGTGTCTGGAGGTGCTGGGGGAGGGGCTTGCGTGTCCTCCCTCACCCTCCTTTGCTCTCAGCGCAGTAGGAGGCCGGGCCATCCATGAGTGAGAGCAGAGGGGGCATGAGGAGGGAGAAATGTGGGAACAAATGCCGTCAAGGGCCTGGGGGAAGGAGCAGACTTGGGCTCCCAAAAACCATGCCGCAGAGAGGGTCCACCAGCCAAAGGGGGGACAAGAGCGTGAGCCTCGTGGGGTGCAGTACGCTGGTGACATGGTCCTGGTCTTGGTGAGCGCTCAGTAAAAGCCAGTGCTCAGGGTCTACAAGTGGGCATGTCTACCGAGGGAATGTCCCACACTGGACAGACTTCAATAAACAGGCAGCAAACGAGAGAAAAATAGCCGAAGGAACCAAGTGTTGAGAAGTCCTTATAGTACACTTAACAGTGGTTAGGCGAGAATGATTTTCATAATAGGATTGCCTTTTCACGTGAAAATAAGAGCAATGATGCTAAACTAATTGACTTCATGGTCAAAATCAAGAGATCTGAGCAGCGTGAAAAGGTCAGATATAACCATGGCATTGTCTAGGGTTTAGATCTGAGACCTAGGAAGGGCAGGGCCCTGCCAGGGTCACTCAACTCCAGGGAACTGCGCCATCATCCGTGTAGACAGGGCGTTGGCTGCTTTATTTGGTAAAGCATTGAAAAGAACTACAAGCTTTCCAACAAAGGTGGAAATCGTGTTTTAGGAAATTAACTCACTCTAGTGGGAATCTTACCCACCACTTGGGGTCTACTCATGTTTTGTTCCAACCTATGACCAATAAACAAACAAATGAACAAACAAAATCAGTCCTGGTGGCGTGTTTTGAGAAAGTCTAAACTTTCCTGTTTACACACCTGCATTCACTCATGGACTTATTGTGTTTCACAGGTCAAAGAGCCAGCTGAGATGAGAAAGGTAGTCTGGGACTATTCTGGCTTTACCCGCATTATAAAGAAGCAATGCTGTTATCTGTGCTCAATAAAAGCTGGTTTTTAAAATGTGCTTTTGGTCTAATTATAGTTCTACCACTAACTGGAAACAGACACTGTAGCACCAGGCTAATGCCGTGTTATTCTGGAGTTGTGGTGTGGGTGTCTGACCTTAGGCATGCACTAGAGAAAAGAGAAATGATTCGACAACTTTGACCATCAAAATAGAAACCAGGGGATAATCTGCTTCTGCCAGAATGGGAGAGGCAGAGAAAATGGTCTCTCATCTCTTAAATCTGCTGCCTTCACAAAGAGGTGCCTGAATTAGCCTGGCAGAGATCTTCATCTGCCAGACAAGTATGTGACTCAGAACAGGATTGGGTTAGAAAGCGCCCTAGCAATCACACGTTCTAACATAGGAGCAATCCTTAGCTCCACTGGAAATAGGCTGCCAAGGATCAAGCAGCCCATGATATCTCTCTCAATTTCTGGCTATCAAATCTCCTTCTCATGACCTTGACTTTGATTACCTAAAAACTCACTTTATCCTCGAACTCTCACCAGATTTGAAAGAAACTCCCCTAGCAATGAGTTCCAATATGAAACATCAATGAACAGCATTATGTTGTTTTCTGTGACCATTCTAGAATTTGCTTTTTTTTTTTTTAATAAAAAAACTCCATTGCAAATCTGTGACCCTTTGCCCAACTAAGGTGAAGTAGTGAGAAAACAGTTATATGGATAGAGTTCAAGTACTGAGTTTGAAATACATAAATTGGCTGCCTATGCCACCCCAATTCCTGCCATACAGTGAAGATTTGGTTTTATCTCAAAAGCCCTGCAATTTTCAGTCAACTGGCATTTACCTCTTCTATTAACTCTTGCAAAGATTTCAAGTGATCTAACTTTAAAGTCAAATCATATAATCCCAGTTTTGTTTTGTTTTTTATCTTGGCAAGACATTTGCCTCCAAATTTTATTTTCAGACCTACTCTGCAGAAGTGTTCCATGCTATCCAAATCTCTTCAGTTCCTGAATTTTGGGTGCTCAGTGAGCATTGCACATGAGGGGAGAGTGCTTTCAGAGTTATCGTGTGGTTGTATATGTCCTCTTCCACTACAGTGAGAGCATGGAAAAATGTGGGAAGACAGACCCTCCCCTCAGGCTGAGAATCTGAGGAACTGTACCAGGCAGAGTCTGTCCTGCTGACTCAAGCTGAGCATGCAGCAGGAGCAAAAAATACACCTTTTTAAAACTATTAAGTCCCTGAGGTTTTAACGTAACCTCTTCCATTCTTAAAATTGTCCTTGGTTGAATGATCGCCCTAAACGTAACTGAATCTATAATGACAAACTTCCTTACTACTGGGAAAAGCATAATATAGTGAAGGGAAAGTATTTAAGCAATCCAAATGAGAGATGAGGGAGAAAAAACAATATACAGAAGTAGGGAAAATATTTTAAAAAATAAGGTGAAGGAAATAACTCTAAATATCATTAAAAATAATAATTGAAAGTAGACTAAATGCTCTAATTAAAAATCCAAGATTATCAAACAAGATGAAGAGACCATTAAAAACAAAGGAACATAAAAAGCAGAAAACAAAAAAGATGAAAAAAGAAATAACAGAAAAATATTAACAAAAATAAAATAAAAACTCTTCCAGTTCTATTAAGATAAAAGGCATATAGGCATGGTGGGAGGCACTATGTAGTAATAAAAGAGGTATTTCAGAAAGGTGATATAAAAAATCTAAACCTGTATGAACCCAACAACGTAGGTTTAAAATACATAAAGCAAAAATTAACTTAATTACAAAAAGCAATGTGCAGATCTGCAATCATAATGGAATATTTTAACACTTACCTTACAATAATTGACAGAACAAGCAGATTTAAAAATCAGTAAAGAATTAGAATATTTGAGCAATATAGTTAACAAGCCTTACCTAAGAGACCTATATAAAACATTACCTCCAAGAATCAGAGAGTGAAATTATTTTCAAATACATGTATAACATTTATGATATTTGACTCATAATACAAATCTTGACAAATTTCAAAGGATTGTGTTATGCAGCATACATTTTCCAACCACAATTAAGTTAAAAACAATAGCAAATATATAACTATGAATAGAATATATATACACATACATATATATATAAACCCCACATATATGGAAATTAGGAATATGTTTAAAAACACCAAAAATAAATCACTATAGAATTTAGAAAATATTTAAAGCTGAATGCTATTAAAAACTGTCACTTATATAGCATGTGCAGTAGATTTGTACAAATGTTAAGTTATTTAATTGTAATGATACTCATATTATGTAAGTACTGTTATTAAATCCCTGTTATTGAAACACAGAGTGATTAAAGAACTTGTTTGAAAAAGCAGGGATACAGATATTGACAGAAATAATAAAGAATATATAAATAAATACATGCTAGTTCATTTAAAATAGAAGGGGTACAAAATTTTAGAAAATCTAACATAACTGCCTAAATGATGAGTAGAAATAGACTACTTGAATAGTCATAGCCATAAAAGGACTGAATTTTATAAATAAATTTCTTCCCACAAAGAAAAATCTAGTCATGGATGGTTGGATCAACAAGTTCTATGAAACACTCAAGAAAAAATAATATCAATCTTATGCAAATTCTCCCAGAGTTAATAAAAATCCAATATTCTTTTTAAGGCTAGTTTAACATGATAACAAAACCTAACAGAGGTTACAAAAGATGAGAACTAAAGGCTCATTACACTTGTATGCACAAATGTAAAAATCAGAAACAAAATATTATCAAAACAAATACAGTAATTATAAAAATTACAATATATCTGTGTCAGTGTGAAATTATTTTATGAATCCCAGAAAGAAAAAGATTAAGTTCTTGAACTAATCCATTCCTGTGGGTGTGGGGCCCTCTTGACTGGACTGTGTCAGTGACGGGTGACTCAGGTTGGGTCTCCGTCCTTGGCTGGAGCTTTGTATAATTGGAGGCACACAGAGAAAGGAAGCTGCCATTTTTTATCCTGCTACATGAGAGAGAGGACTGCAGGAAAACAGAGAAGCCCTGAGAGGCTGGGAGGGGTCCCACAGTCTGGAATCAGCAAAACACACAGCCCTCGAGGAGCTGGGCCCACAGAGCAGCTCAAGGCTGGGGAGACAAGCCCTGCCATATGCCTGATCATCCACAGCTGAACTCCAGGAGACAGTGATCCTTGAGGGGAAGGCAGGGACCTCGGCAGAGATCGGCCACCATCTTGCTTCCCCACATGGCAGGACTCAAGAATCACCAGTGAGAAAGCATCTCTAATGCTTTGATTTGGACATTTCATGGCCTAGGAACTGTAAGATTTTCCCCTAATAAAATTTCCATTATAAAAGCCAACCCATTTCTGGTACTTGGCCTTGGCAGCCTTTTGGCAAACTAAGAAAATACCCTACCAAGTTTATACCAGGAATAAAAAGGTTGTTTAGCTTTAGAATTCACCACATTAACTGATTGATGGAAAACATCATGTGATCATGTCAACAGGTGTCAAAGACTACATGAGAAATTCAATATCCTTTTTATGATAGATATGATCTATACATATATATACCCATACATTTATATTATATATCTGCCACAAGCACAATAACGGCTTCCCAAAGATATCCACATCTTAATCCCCGGAAACTGTGAGTATGGTTACATGGCAAAAGGGGCTTTGCCGATGTGATTAAGCTAAAGACCTTGAAGCAGAGATTTTCCTGGATTATCCATGTGGGTCCAGCATAATCACACTAATCCTTACATGAGGAGAACATCTCCTGGCCACTGTGGAAGATGCGTCTAAGGAAGAACGGTGCGAGAACCAGAGCAATGGCAGTGGGAGAAGGTCTAGAGCAACCTTGCTGACTTTGAAGATGGAGAAACGGTCATGAGCCACGGACCATGGGCAGCCTCTACAACTAGAAAAGTCAAGAAACAAGGCTCCCCTACAGTCTCCAAAAGGAAACAGTTATGCCAATACCTCAGTTTTAACCCCAAAAGACCCATGTCCGCATCTAACCCACACGACCACAAGACACCACATTTGTGCTCTTTAAGCCGCTGAGCTGGTGGTGATGTGCTGCAGCAGCAATACAAAGCTAATAGAATCTCATCTTAGCAACCTGGGCCGAAAAGGGTTTCCTAAACCTAATAAAGGTTTCCTATGAAACCCACCAGCAGGCTCTACGTATAAAGCTGAAATGCTGAAAGTTTTCACTTTAAAATCGGAATGTGCCAATATGTCACTTTTTACTGCTTCTATTCAAGATTACACTGGAGTGGCAAGGCAAGAAAAATAATGGTTATAAGAATTAGAAAGGAAAAACGAAGCTTCAATGATACACTTATGCTATGATTGTGTGCCTAGAAAATTCAAAGCAATTTAGATAAAGTACTACTTATTAATAAGAGCTTAACCAGGGGTCTAGATTTAAAAATTCAGCACAAACATTTTTTCTTATATGCTAGCAACAAAGAAAATTTAATTTACAAAACTATATTTATGGTAGCAAACAAATATGAAGGGCTTAGAAATAAATCTAAACAAAAGAGATGAGAGATCTTTACAGAAAAAATAATACTTTATTAAAAGACATTCGAGGGAAGCAGATGTGGCTCAGTGATTGGGCTCCCGTCTACCATATGGGAGGCCCGGGTTCGATTCCCAGGGCCTCCTCCTGAAGACAAGCTGGCCTGCGCCCGCGGAGAGCTGACGGCCCGTGCCCATGGAGAGCTAGTGTAGCAAGATGACACAACAAAAGGAGACAAGCAGACACAGAAAAACAAGTGGCAAATGGACACAGAGAGCAGACAGCGAGCCCAAGCAGCAAGGGGGTGGGGAATAAATAAATAAAATAAATCTTAAAAAAAAAAAGACATTAGATAAGACCTAAATAAATAGAAAAGCATACTATGTGTTTGCATGTGTAGAATCTGACAAACTAAATCTAAAATGTATATATCCCAAAGATTGCAAATGCCTATAAACTCCAAAGAATAATGAGGTAGGGGTTTCCTGAATCACTAGATATTGAGAATTGTTATAAAATATAGTTATTAAGATGGTCTAATATTGATGCAGAGATAAACAAATTTGCCAGTGAAACGGAATAAAGAGTCTAAAGACATGCACACATATTTATAGATATATGTCCTGTGACACAGATGGAATTATAGGTTGTGGTAGATGGCCTCCAAGGAGAAAAATGCCCAGGCAGCCCCAGTGGTCGTTTCAGCGGTGGCAGTTGAGACTACGGACAAGCAGGAAGAGGCTGTCTTGGAGCTTCCAGCCCTGGACATACCACGAGGAGCAGAAGAGCTGTCCAGTCTGCCCAGATTGCAGAATTGTGAGAAGCCGTCAGTCATTGCTGGGCAAGGCCATAGATTTTGGAGTGGTCTGTTACGCAGCAATTGAGAACCGAAACACAGTTCACTAACGGAAGCATAAACTTTATACGAGTGACACCAAAGCCATTTGTAATCCACCTGGTAGAAAGTGAAATTGGATCTCAACCACATGCTGTCTACAAAGTTTAACTGAAGAATACTGAAGAGTTAAATGTAGGAAGCAAAATAGCATTGGCAAATCCTGTTTGACTTAGAGTTTAAAGAGAATTTCTTCTGTAAGACTCAAATAGATCAAAACCTAAATAAAATATTTGACACCCTCAACTACTTAAAATTAAGAATTTCTGTTCATCAAAAGATATTACAAATCATGTGAAAAGTCAGGCCACAAATTGGAAGGCAATAATTGCAACATACATGACTCAAAATGATAATATTCAGAATTTGAAAAGAACTTCTACAAATCAATTAGAAAAAGACAAGCACTCTAACAGAAAAATGACCCGAACGGGAACTTTACAAAAGAGGAAATTTAACTGTGCAATTTAACTGTCAACTTCAACGATAATCAAGAAAATGCAAACTGAAACCATAATGAGATACAATTTCACACCCACTAGATTAACAAACTTTTAAAAACCCAACAATAGCAAGCCTAGGTGAGGGCCTGAAGAACTGGGACACTTAGACACTGCTGATGAGAGTGGAAACGACATAAGCTAAAGAAGCACGTGTTTTAGGGCCTCACGAGTCCATCCCTTTACAGACCCTAGAGAAACGTGTGTGAATGTGTGCAAGAGACAAACACAAGCATCCTCCTCACAGCAGAAGACTATGAACAATCCCCAGGGACCCTTAGCAGAGAAAGGAGGAGCACACATATCCAATGGACTGCGATAAAGCAGCGCAGACGAACCAACTCCAGACGTGGAGTGCAATGCTGCGCAAAAGCGGCAAGTTCAGGAAAGGTTTTACATGTGACTTCATTTAGTTAATTCAGAAACATGCAAACATAGCCTTGCATTATATGAAGACCCAACCCACGTGTGTTCAAAAATGTATTTATAAGTAAAGCAGGGAATGATATATAGCCTTGCATTATATGAAGACCCAACCCACGTGTGTTCAAAATGTATTTATAAGTAAAGCAGGGAATGATAAACCTAAAACTTAGGAGAGCGGTTGCCTCTGGCGGGTGGTCATGAGGAGGGACAAGAGGCAAAGAGAACTTGAGAGGCAATGCTTCTGCACTTTTTGTTTTTCCCCTTAAACTGTGTGTTCACTGTGTCCTGTTACTAAATGACAAGTGGTTTGTATATGTTCTTTATCTATTCAGTGTTCAATAAAATTGTTTTATTAGAATCAGGTGAGTATTTTATTTTTCTTCTTTAAAATTAGACATGTTACATATGCCTGTGTGACTATATTAGAAATCCCACACAAGGGAAGAGTACAGAAGAAGAGCGTTTAGATGGCATCGCTCTTGCGTGTGGCCCTCCATATTTCTCTGGACATGGGCAATATTTGCTGAGCCACCTCCATTGAGCTGCTGCTTCTCTCCTGGCTGCCGCCTCCTGTTTCTTTCCTCTGTCCCCTGCCCAGCACCGCGGCCGGCCTTGCCTTCACATTTGTCCGACGCTTGCGGGTGCCTCCCTCCAGCGGGCGGAGCACCCAGGACGGACCAGGCGCCGGCAGGCCTGCAGGCGCCAGCGAGGACCGCGGGGCGCGGGCTCGGCAAGCGTTGGAAGCGCCAAAGCAGGTCTGAGAGGTTCTTGCTGCGACAGACTCTGGGAATACGGGAGGTGTGGATCCCCAACCCTGGTGTCCTGGGTTCTCGGAGCCTCTCACCGTGCCCCCACTGGTGGAGGCTGCGGGTCGGCTGCGGGTCGGCTGCGGGGTCACGGGGCCCCGCACATCGCCACGGGAAAGCTTGGCCTTTAGAGCTGCCGAACCACCGCCTCCATGGCCAGCCGCGCTCTGGATCGGACGCCGCTCTGGCTGCATCTTTCCCAGAAGACGCACTGCAAAGAGGCGTCTAGCAGGTGCGCTCAGCGCGCTTTGAATCCCAGCCATGAACCTTCTCTGTGCCACCTGGGTGAGCGCGTAGCCTGGCGAGCTTGAGTCTCCCCTTCTGTGAAAGGGGCGTAAAACTCCATGTGAGGAACAAAGCAGTCAAGACAGAGGACCTGGACGACGGGCTGGCGCATGACACATGCGCCTCTCGTGTGTGCGTGAAGTGTGAGTGTGCATACGGGCGTGTGCGTCCAGTGCTTGCGGACAGGTAGCTGGAGGCCTTAGGGCGGAACCACCGTGCTCAGTCGTCAGAAAGAACTTGTCCCTGCCTCCGCCTGCCCGCTCCTCCTGGGGAGGCCGTCATCACCTCCGTGCGGTTCCCAACTGCGGCCGCCCTCGGGAATTTCCTTGCCAATCCCCGGGGTTGCGAGGGCCGCTTCTGACAGTGCATCTCTTAATACCTGTGCATGTGTTTGTACGTCCTGTTGGTCACATTTCTCTGGAAAGGCCTACGAATGCAAGAGGCACACGGTCTATTTACACAGAAGTGTTTAGATTTGCACACATGCCATATCCATGCCTTTACTATGCACACCCGTAAGTACATACACCACACATTCACACTCACACACATACTATACATAGTGCTGTGTGTGTGAATATAAACACATAGCATGGGCGTGCATGTGTGTGCACGCGTGTGTGCAGGCTTGGTGGTCTGCGTAGAGCTCCGAGCACCTGCTTCCATGCCCGCATTCTGCGGAGGGAACTGGCCTCGGTCTTTGGACTTTACTTTCTGGCTGTGAACCCGCCTCCAGCCTTCGTGCCTGGCTCACCGGCTCTCCGCAGGGCTTTTCTTGTCACGCTTGTGGCTCCTACTTGTAAACACAAAAATTCTCTCTTGCCTTTCTTTTTTCTTTCTCTTTGGAACTTTTCTCTTAAAAGTGTAAAAATTTTAAAACTTTACATAGCTTTGAGAAATAGCCATTTATAACATGGTGCCTCTGAATTCCTAGAACTCGGGGGCCCTGGCTCCCCCACAGGCTGGGGGACTTCAGGGTGCAGAGCCGAGACCTGTGGACAGCAGAGGGGCCAGGGAGGCCAGCTGTCGTGAGAGCAGGTGGGTGCCTTTGGCCAGGACAACTCACCTGCGGGAACAGGTGGGTGAGGGGCCCAAAGCTGGACTCAAGGGGGAAGGGCGAGAGTGAAGTGATGTGGTGAGGGTGGGCTGGTAAAAACCACGGCTCGCACAGTGGTCTGGGGGCTCAGCAACCCCAGGCTGCCCTCGCAGGTGTGGGCTGCTTCCTCCTGGAGAGGCCGCTGGGTGGAAGCTGCAGGCGGCGCCTGGAAGTGCCCGCAGCCAGGGGGCTCGGCTGTCAAGGACACATAAATCTCTAGGGGCCCTGGGAACCTTTGCCCACCACTGTTTCCAGCCCTTTAGGATTGTTAAGGGTTTTGTTTTATAACAATTTTTTATTTTTAAGATACTTAGATTACATAAATGTTACACAAAAAATATAGGGATTCCCATATGCCCCACTCCCCACACCTCCCGCACCCTCCCAAATAAACATCCTTCATTAGTGTGGCACATTCATTTCAATTGATAAATGCATCCTGGGGCTTTGCCATTAAGCATGGACCATAGTTCACATTGTAGACCACACTCTCTCCACACAGATCTGCATGTTATGTGATGATATAAAATGACCTATATCTGTCATTGCAGTGTCACTCAGGACAATTTCCAAGTCCTGAAAAAGCCCCAATATTACAATTGTTTTTCCCTCTCCCTGCTCCCAGAGACTCCAGTGGCCACTGGCTCCACATCAATGTTGTAATTTCTTCCATTGCTTGAATCACAATATGTCTATAACAGAGTATCAGTAAGTCCACTCTAGTCCACAGCTCTTCCCCCAATCCTGAGGAGTCTGGGATGATGATGTCCACTCCACCTCCAATTGAGAGGGGGCTTATATCCCATGGATAAGATGGATGGGATTATCCTGCCTGCAGCTGCAGACTCTCTCCATTCCCTGGGATGGCCGCTGTCCATCATCATCTCCCTGCCAGGTGTCCAGGGTGAGTCCACTGAGCTGTAGAATAGAAGTTGCAGCTCTACCGAGATTCCAGGCCCAGCTGGCACAGGGAGAGCCCAAAGACTCCAGTCTCTGGATGTACACCTACAAACTCCAGCACCAAGTATAGGTTTGAATCAAAAGGACAGATGAATCATGTGCATGGAAGACATATTTGAGCCCAACTCTGTCACTCTCAGGAGCACAAATTCCAAAGTAGGGCCCACCGGCAAAGCACCAAACTCTGGAGCTATCTGCCCTGACAAAGGACATAGGTGTCTCCAGGGCCCTCAGGAGCCCTTCTATTTGGGGTGATATCTACTTTGGAAGTCTATGAGGTCCTACTGAGATGCGCATAAGCATTACCTCTGGGATGACCTCTGGACTTTGAAGTCTTTTAGCCATATGAACTCATTTGTCTTTACCTTTTCCCCCTTTTCTTCGAGGTCTTTTTCCAGTCATATTGCCAGTTGGCACTTGGTAGTAATCCCTCGGTGCCAGGGAGGCTCATCCCCAGAGTCATGTCACACACTGGGAGGAAGGTAATGCATTCATATGCTGAGTTTGGCTTAGAGAGAAGCCACATTTGAGCAACAAGGAGGCTTTCAGGTGGCAACCCTTAGGCACCCCATAACAATAGGCTAGGTTTCAATTTCAAGAGCAAAGACTCATAAGGCTAGTCATCAATAACAAGGACCCATCAGTGGATCATCCTTCTTTGCCAGACTTGGCAAAGTCTGCCCCTGCACTTGGGGGACTGTTGATGCTCCTTTGGAGAATGTGGCAGAGCTCTCCAGGATGAGAATTCAATATTCTCTCATTTATTGAGTGATTCTCCACCCACTGTGGCAATGCCCCGTGAGCATTTGAACAATTGTATATACTTTGTATGTATGTTCAGGTAAACTTCCTCCCATGCACCCCCCCATTCCTGACACCCCCCACCAATGATCCTCTCCCACCCCAGTTGTAACCCTTCTGTGATCCAAAGCTTCTTTAAGGATGAAGTCCAATACAATAGCCAAATACAATTAATATGAAAATAAAATAATAATGATATGTTTAAATGTAAGAGATAAAATACATGAAAACTTTTTAAAAAATAAAAATGAAATTAAATTAAAAGATTGAAATATTTAAAAAGTGAAGAATATAATAAAAAAAATTTTTTTTTATTTTTTTGACATTTTGACTTTTATCGTTGCAATATCTGGTGTCCAGTCTGTACCATGGCACCTTCCCCCTCTCATCCCCCAGTGTCTCACTATTTTTCATTTTGTTTTCAAAGAAGTTTTAGGTCACAGCAAAGTCACACACAGAATACAGGAGACTCTTATACAGCCAACCTCCTCCCCCTTTCCTCACCCCATATTAAAACTTTTTTTATGTGGATGGTAGCATTGTTATAACTGATATACAGATAGTGAAACATAGCAACTAAACATTGTCAATGGTTTACAGTGTGGTTTACATTTTTGACCATACACTTTTATAAATTTTGATGATATTTACCATGTCCTGTTTCCATCACTGTAAGGTAATGAAGAACATTTCCACTGACCACTAAATACCCCCTGTTTGATCTATTCTGTTCCTCCCTCCCCATGCCCCCCAAGGCCCACAACGACCCCCTGGTTTGACTCATTGGATGCCAAGATTTATAGTTACATGCAACAAGAGGTCTTGACACACTGGTTTGTCCTCCCCTATTAGGAACCGCCCTTGCTCTTGAGAGACCCCCGCCTGTCTATTTCTGAACGAATCGGTCCTCCTAAACTTGGGAGTCCAACCCCTTCCCGCTCATTATGTGGGTCTCCACGCACTGATACAACACATTAAGACAGGATGAACACTCACACACTCCCTAGAAGCCTGCTCCAGGTGCACCCTGTCCCGAATGCCGCCCCCAACCAACACCCTAAACCAGTGACACTTCCTTGTCTTATTGCCGTAAGAGCACTCCTATGTCTGTACTTTCAACCTTATACCCACAAATCCTAAATGTTCACTTGGTCCCTCTCCCATCTCTCCACCCAGTAACCTGGGTATTCTAACCCACGCTTCCCAATCTACCCACCTGTCAACCCTGCATCACCAAACCCGGTAATATCACTACCCACCTGTCCTATCCCTTCAATACGTAGCTACACTCTATCACTTTACCATAGATTATGTCTGTATGGGTGATGGCTCACAACTTTCTCTTCTCTTTCTCTTTCATGTAAACCTATCTTTCAGACAATAGCTCTATGAAACTGCTTAAGCTCTTCCAAAAAATAGAAGTAGAAGGAATATTGCCTAACTCATTCTATGATGCCAACATTACCCTAATACCAAAGCCAAACAAAGATACCACAAGAAAGGAAAATTACAGACCAATCTCTCTAATGAACCTAGATGCTAAAATCCTCAAGAAAATACTTGCTAAATTCATTCAACAACATATCAAAAGAATTATACCCCATGACCAAGTAGGTTTCATCCCGGGTATGAAGGATGGTTCAACATAAGAAAATCAATCAATGTAATACAGCACATAAACAGATTGAAAGAGAAAAATCACATGATCATCTCTATAGATGCAGAAAAAGCATTTGACAAAATATAGCACTCTTTCCTGATAAAAACACTGCAAAAGATAGGAATAGAAGGAAACTTTCTGAACATGATAAAGGATGTATATGAAAAACCCAAAGCTAACACCATCTTCAATGGTGAAATCCTAAAAGCCTTCCCTCTGAGACAGGGAACAAGACAAGGATGCCCACTATCACCACTCCTATTTAACATTGTCTTAGAAGTACTTGCTCGAGCACTGAGGCAAGAATAAGATATAAAAGGCATCCAAATTGGAAAAGAAGAAGTAAAAATTTCATTATTTGCAGACGACATGATCCTATACATAGAAAGCCCTGAGAAATCTACAACAAAGCTTCTAGAACTTATAAAGGAGTTCAGTGCTGTCACAGGCTATAAGATCAATGCTCAAAAATCAATAGCATTTCTGTACACCAATAACAAGCAATCTGAGGAGGAAATCAAGAAAAAAAATACCATTTACAATAGCAACTAAAAGAATAAAATACCTAGGAATAAATTTAACTAAAGATGTAAAGGACTTATATACAGAAAACTACAAAACACTGTTAAAGGAACTCAAAGAAGACTTAAATAAATGGAAAAATATTCCCTGTTCATGGACAGGAAGACCAAACATCATCAAGATGCCTATCCCACCCAAACTGATCTACAGATTTAATGCAATCCCCCAAAAAAATCAACACTGTAATTTTTAAGGAATTGGAAAAACTAACTACAAAATTTATTTAGAAGGGTAAGAGGCCCCAAATCGCCAAAGACATAGTGAAAAAGAAAAATGAAGTTGGAGGTATCACACTACGTGACTTTAAAACATACTACAAAGCTACAGAGGTCAAAACTGCATGGTATTGGCATAAGGATAGGCATACAGACGAATGAAACCAAATTGAAAGTTCTGATATAGATCCAAACATATACCATCATCTGATATTCGACAAGGCCACCAAGCCTACTCAGTTGGTAGAGAATGGCCCCTTCAACAAGTGGTGCTTGGAGAACTGGATATCCATATCCAAAAGAATGAGAGAGGAACACTATCTCACACTGTATACCAAAATCAACTCAAGATGGATCAAAGATCTAAATATAATAGCCAAGACCATAAAGACCTTGGAAGATAATGTAGGGAAGCATCTACAGGACCTTGTAATAGGAAATGGTTTCATGAACTTCACACCCAAAGCACGAGCAGCAAGAGAAAAAATAGATAAATGGGATCTCCTCAAAATTAAAAACTTCTGCACTTCAAAGGATGTTATTAAGAAAATTAAAAGGCAGGCTACCCAATGGGAGAAAATATTTGGCAACCATATATTCTATGTAGGAGCCTAATATCCTACATATATAAAGAAATCCTACACCTCAAAAATAAAAAGACAAACAACCTATTTAACAAATGGGCAAGTGACCTGAAAAGACACTTCTCCAAGGAAGAAATACAAATGGCTAAAAAGCACATGAAAAGATGCTCGACATCGCTAGCTATTAGGGAAATGCAAATCAAAACCACAATGAGATACCATCTCACACCCATCAGAATGGCAGCTATTGAAAAAACAGCAGACTATAAGTGTTGGAGAGGATGTGGAGGAATGGGAATCCTCTTCCCCTGCTGGTGGGATTGTGGAATGGTCCAGCCACTGTGGAGGACAGTTTGGTGGTTCCTCAAAAAACTAACTATAGAACTTCCATATGATCCAGCAATTCCACTACTGGGTATATACCCAGAAGAACTGAAAGCAAAGACACGAACAGATACATGCACACCAATGTTCATAGTGGCATTATTCACTATTGCCAAAAGCTGGAATCAACCCCGGTGCCCATCAACAGATGAATGGATAAGCAAAATGTGGCACATACATACAGTGGAATATTATTCAGCTGTAAGAAGGAATAAAGTGCTAACACACGGAATAACATGGATGAATCTTGAAGACCTTATGTTGAGTGAAGCAAGCCAAGCATTGAAGGATGAACAGTACATGACCTCACTGATATGAGTTAAGGGATTTTAAAGAAACAGCCCGGGGCACCCAGGCAGCAAAGGGGCCACATATCTTTGTCATTTACCAGCAGTGACGCTGGCCCGGACAAGGTGTGTCAACTATCTCCACAAGGAAGACCACCGAGAGACCAACCAAATCTTCATGTCACGTTTCTCTCCTTGTAACATGGGTACTAGCTTGTCTGTCAGAAAGCCGTCAAGGCTGCAAACTATATCCGAGCACATTCGCCTCTCAACATTAAGGTAGTTCCAAGTGTGGAGAAAAGTCAGGCGCCAGGAAAGAGAAACCGAACAGAAGCTTGAAAACTGGATGGGATGGATCCCAGGGATTAGTCTGGGTTTCTTCAAGAAAGTCAAAACAAATGCATAACTCAGAAAGCTACACATTTAGGACCACATAATTAGAATACAGCTGTATGTGGAAAACACGAATGCAGCTCCTAACAATTCTGGTCTTGATGACCTTTATTAGGGAGCCGCTCTGGGGTTTCCGGGAGGGCCCCTGCTTCTTCCCACATCTCCAATAGCAACCCAGCAGCCTGCTGCGGGCCCTCGAGGGTCTCCACAGCCAAAGGAAGATGCGTTGGCCTGCGCATCAGGCTCAGTCAACACAAGTAAAACATCTAAAATGTCTTAGAGCATCCTGGCATATTTCCACATGCTCAAATAATCCAGAAGTGCATAAATCACCTCTTCGGCAGTGTTTAGGAGGCTTCCTGGGAAATGGAGGGTTACAGAAAATCCCCTCAAAAAACTGTGCCAGGAAATGTAGTGCTGTGATGCTCCAGGCGTGGGGGGCAGCGGGGCCCCAGCAGCACCACATCTCGCACAGGGCGCACCTGGGCTGCTGCTTTCCTCAAGCCCATTGCACAGCCGCAGACACTGAGGCCCAGACAGGCAATTTCCCAGACCATGCGGCTAAGGAGTGACTCGTGTTTCAGTGCAGGTCTGTGTGATTCGAGCATGTACTGGCAAGGAATCCAATGTGCCTCATGCTGCTGGGACCAAACGGGAGTGTTAGAGGACTGCCCAGAGGCGTGTGATGGCGTGTCCGCATGGGAAGT
>JAQZBX010022873.1:0-31234 GCA_029593785.1 Cabassous unicinctus | reverse complement strand
AAAAAAAAGAAAAGAAAAGAAAAAAAGAAAGGAGAAAGAGAAAGGAAAACACCTTTCCCAGTCCTTGCAGATTGATCCATGCAAGTGCTCTCCTTTGCAGCTTAACCATACCAAGGAGTTTAGAGATTAGTTCCAGGCTAAAGCATAGGAGCCTCTCTGATCCTTTCTGTGCATGCCTCTTGTCTTGGGCATGTGCAGGTGGCCTTTGGAATTCCCCTATTTAAACAGATGCAAAGGTCCCCTCTACTCTAGAAAACTTTCCTCATGGTCCTGGGCACTGCATTGCATGTCCTATAGCTAACAATCCCTTGCCCCAGGCAGCAGGACTTGACTACTCTCCTGCAGTGTTCTGTAGGAGAGCTCAATGAACCTCCTTCCACACTCAGCATAACTCCTGGGATGGGCAGACCCTCAGGCCTCCACCAGAGCTCCCGATATGTGCCTGAGGTTTGCTCTCTTAACTGAGCCGGGACCAGGGATCTGCGCGCGGTACTGTGGGATGAGGGATGGGGGAGGGGCCAGCCAGGGCGCCAGGAGAGCCTATTGCTTTGTTTTGTTTTGTTTGTTTGCTTTTTCATTTTTTGAGAACTTGTGGGTTTACAGGACAATCATGCATAAAATACATTATTCCCATATACCACCCTATTATTAACACCTTGCATTGTTATGGAACATTTGTTCCAATTGATGATAGCACATTTATATAATTGTATAGAGTCTATGGTTTAACATAGAGTTCACTGTGTAGTGTAGTTCCATGGATTTTTTAATTTTTTCTTATCCTGTTTACCATGTATACAATCTAACATTTCCCTTTCAATCACATTGAGATATATATCTCAGTGCTGTTAATCACCTTTACAATGGTGTGCTATCATCACCACACTTTTAAGTAGCCTTTTTCTTGGTTTGGTGTTTGCCTGTTATTGCAGTCCTTTAACTGTTTTCTGGAGCTTTGAGGAAGATGTTTCTGCCTGTTCTTGCTGGTCGTTCAAAAGTTCATGGGGGCTGAGGGCTGGAGCCCTGAAGGGGGCTCACTCTGCCGTCTTGACCATGGCAGGCCTCCAGTTCTCTAATGCAAAGGTCTTTTGACCTGCTGCATCAAATCCCAATTACAATTGCTTTTTATGCTTATGGTTTAGAGATTAATTTAGAGTTTTGCGTGTACACACATATACACACTTATCTGTGGCCTCCATCATCTGTTGAGGAGATGAGAAAAGAAGCAAATAGACAAAAAAGTAGATACAGCTCATTCCTGTTCTGCTGGTGAAAACTGATATGGTATGGTCAAGACTGGTGAACCATTTCAGGCCTTGCTTCTTGGAGAAATGAGCAAGCCCACTAGTGTTAAAGAGGTCCTGCACAAATATGTCCCCATTTCCTGAACAAGCCTATAATTTACTTGTTTCCCAAAAGAACACCAAAAGGGGAGAAATAATTCATAATTTTCAGAAATTATTTATTATCACTATAACATTTCCCCACAGGCAGCATATAGCCCATTATTCAAAATTATAACATATCTTTGATTTAGACAAGGCCAGAATAGTGAAATTGGAAGAAAGGCAGAAAATATGGGTATTAGTGTTAACTAAGCATACTTCACTCAGCAGAAGGAGGGCCCTTCTCTCAGCCAAAGATTTGTTTATTTTCCCCCAAATGCATATTTTTCTCGGGGCCCCTGATTTTACTTCACAACACCAGTTGGGAGTCATTGAGTAATTTTTAACTGCAGGATGCATCTCTTTCCCGTTATTCTCTCCACCCACTATAACATGTTTCAGGATAAATGGCCTGCTATTTTTCTTCATAGAGCCGTGTCTCTGCATGGGTGAGAACTGCAAAACCAGTCAGGAGGAATTTGATACGCCAAGTGGGTCAGCTCATTATAACTTCTAGGAAACCACAAGATAATTGTAAGGTTACTGCTGGTAGGCTCCTCACCATTGTGTCAGGCCTTTAGACTCTTCTCTGCTCAACTTCCCTTTCTGCAATAGCCACTTCCCTTCTCAGTACCTTTTATAGGGCATCTGAATAAAGGTGATTGACATGCATTTGCAAGGCAGAGTTTTCAAGGCTGCATCCAGGAATATTTGGTAACTGACCTTAGAGCTTTATAAAAAAAGTGTTTGGCTGAATTATTTTAGTGAGGAGGAAATCAATCTTGACAGTGTATTTCAAATCATTGGAGTACATTTATTGATAAAAGGTGAATTTTCCCTAAATGATATCCTGTTGATAGATATACTCACAATGAAATGGTCTGATTTGACCTACTGAATTACCTTTTGCCATTTATCCATGTGTTTATATTTGTGCCTTCATCTTTTTCTTCCTTCTTTTCCTTATCCATCACAAAGTATTTATTAAGGATCCATTTAGAAGGGTAGCAATAGGTTGGGTCTGCTCTTTAGGGATTCACAAATAAATACAAATGCTTTTAATATAGATATAAAGATTTCAAAGTATTGCATAAAGATATGTATGTTGTGTATGTGTGTATAATTAATAATAAAAATAGGTAGCATTTATATAGTACTCACATTATATGCCAGGCATTATTCTCAGCACTTTTTAGGCAATTTATTTAACCTTTAAAGAACCACGTGAGGAGGGCATAATTATCCCTCTTATAGTTAGGGAACCTGAGGCCCAGAGAAGTTAATTAAGTTGCCCAAGATCACACAGCTTATAAATAGCATATTTTCTCAACCTAAGAGGCCAGTCTGGCTCCAGTATCTGCACTTTTAACTTGGACACTACTGCCTCACTGAGTAAGTGTAATAAAAAAAGGATAATGATGATGACAGTGACGACGACGACTACTACTAAGTACATATTACTGAGCATTTTCTATGCATTAGGCACTGGGGTAAGCATTTTACATTCATTGCCTCATTTAGGCTTCCCAACAATTCAGTGATGTAGGTACCAACATTATCCCCATTTCACACATTTAGAAACAGACTAAGTTGCTAAACTCGCGCCATGCAGTAGAGCCACCTGTTACTGCTGAGACAAATCCTTGAGGGCTTCAGGACATCCAAAAGCCACAAGAAATCATGCACGGGTAGCAGACTGCAACATTGGGATTTGTTGGAGGTTGGAAATGACAGGTCGATCAGCTGGTTGGAATCTGGAGTTAATGAATCCATTTCTTGGAAGTCAGTTGTGCTCTATTCTGTGTACATAGACCCTGACTGTTAGACCCAGAGTTGATGGCATTGATGGGGAAAGAGAATGTGCATGGACTGTATATACACCACATCAGTAACCCGAGACTCACGCCTTGTTGGCTGTGACCCAGTGATGCCAGCTGCATGCCCAGAACCCAGCAAGTGGATGCCCTTACCTCTCCAGGGCATGCCTCAGGAAGCGGAAGCTGTGGATCTTGGGACTGCTGTGTGTATGGTGGGGGTGAAACCTCTTAGTGTCTTTCGTATTCTGGGTCTTATGACCCAGTCAGGGGTAAGATTTTGAGGGAAGCTGGTTCCTTCTTCTCACCTTTTTTCCCTAACACTCTTCCATCTCCTCCAAAAAGGCTCAGCCCCCCACACCCACCCCATGAAAGGTTTTACTGAAGCAAAGTTACCTATGATCTCCCTGTTTTCCTTGCTTTAGCCACCAAAGCTATTATATTGGGAACTGACTAAACTGGCAGGTGAGGCTCCAAGGTTCACTACCTCGAAAAAGTATTGTTTTCTGCAAACTTGGTCAAATCTGGAGCAGAGAGGACATAATAATCAAATTAACTCAACTGACCCTGTCCAATAGCCATTTATCCCAAGATGTTACCATGTTTTCTCTCCTTTTAAGATTTGTCAACACCTGGCTCTGGGTGGTGGCATTTTGGGTGATTTTCATTTTCATCACCATATTTTACTACATGTCTTTATTTCCTTTCTTGATGTGGAAAAAAACAAACAAACACACAATGTAAGGATGGATAATGCTCATCAGAGGGAAGTCAGAAAATGGAGGACTCCAATTTTTCTGCTGATGCGTTCTGGGTGCCTGCATGTGTGTGTATGTGTGCAGGCTTGTGTCTGTGTGTGACATGTGGGCAACAGGTCTTCTGGAGGCAGGGCCCCTTCTAGGCTCAGGGGGGGTTTTCTACAAAAGGAGGGCCCATTTGACCTATTTTTGCAAGTGTGTTTGCCTTCTTTCCTACCCTCTGCTTCCCTTCCCCCATCAGATATGTTAAAATGGCTCATATCATCTTCCCATTCCATCAGCCAAAAAAAAAAAATCTCGCTTGGCTTCTCCTCTGATTTCAGCCTGTCACTTGATGAGGTCTCTGCTATTTATATTTTTGTTTGTTAGGAGGGAGGGGAGAAACATATAAATAAAGCCCAGGCAAACCCAACCACCCTGCTGGATATGAAGGGACTCCTTCATCGGATGGCAGCAGGGCTGCCTAACTGGTATTTAAGCAGGGACCAAGAGGTCCACACTGTGAATGCCATTGAAAGGGTTACTGGGAAATGCAAACAAAAACAACATGCAAATGAGGCTGCCTGCAACAGGTAGACTTAATCAGATGCTGTCAGATGAATTCAGCATCTCCCCGATTGTCGCCTCTCTTTGCCTCCCATTCGGAAGCCCTCATCTGCTCCAGATGTGGTTTAATTTACTGCGACTTGGCTAATTACTGTAATTAAGGATTAATTACTGTTAATTACTTTCACATAAACTCAACGCCAGTCAAAGAGCGGAGCCTTATGAAGTCTGCCACAGGAGTGAGCACGGGCTCCGCGGCCTGTGTGAGGTCTGCGGGTCTCTTATGTATCTCCTGGGCTCCTGCTGCCACAAAGCTTCCTGACCTTCCAGCATCACCAGCGGGATGGGAGGGCCAGAGGTGCGGGAAGGGTCAGTGCTCAGGCCCTCACAGCGCGTCAGCTACCAGGCACTCATTGCACAGCGGGCAACCAGAAGGACGGGCACGGTGTTGGGGAGAGGGCCTGCATGACCTGCAAAAAGATGAGGAAGGCGCCACCAACCTTTCCAGCAAGTGGGGGAGCCACTCTTCTTTTTCTGTGATTACACTGTTGGTTTTGTGAGCTGCTAAGAAGCCAGAATTTCATGTCAGTGCCGAGGCATGGAGATGTTCACCACAGGTAATTGGGGCAAAAGTAAAACAGGATGCTGGCAATCAATACAAGTTCATCCATTTTTTTTTTTCCGAGTCCTGCTTTCCCTTCTTGAAATGTGGTCCTCTCGGCTTTTATGGTAAGGAATGGTTGAAGGAATGGTTAAGTACACACTGCATGTACTCAAGGCCACACAAAGGAAGATGAGTGCCACCCCAAATATCTGGTCTCCAACTGTGCCTGGGCTCTCAGATCTGTTAATGCTTGCACTTGTCTAGAGAAGTTAATTAACCTTAGTGACTATTCAAAAACAATCCCTTCTCCTTAAGTCCTGAATTCAACTTCCTGCCAGCTGATGACCCTGTTTTCCAATTCATGAAGAAAAGTAAAGCCTTTCACCATGAATTCCCTCAATCTCCCCCTACGTTACCTCCAAATGTATCCACATCCTTTCTTCCTTGTTTCCTTTCTCAGTGAAAGAGCTCTTCCATTTCCTGTATAAAGGTGATTCTTCTACCTACGTCCAGTACATTACTAACCTCCCCTTTTCTAGTCCTTCTTTTCTAGTCCTTTGCTTTAGTCATCATTCTCTTTGTCTTCTGTCTTCAATCTCTCTGTTTTAGATGTTTCTTTCCCTCTCGCCTGTGGACATGCTTAAGTCTCTCTCAACCCAAAGAAACATTCTCTTGACTCCATCTTTCTCTAGCTATATAGTCTTTCCCTTCCTCCTATCATCCAAATTCTCAAAGGTCTACACTTTCTCAGCCCACTACAGCCTTCCTTTGTCTCTCTGTCTTGGACTGAAACTGTTCTGGGCACTGCCTCCAAGGCCCTCACAGCTGCTGAACACTGAATTTCTCAGTCCTCCTCATCTTAGATCCCTTTCTTTGCTGTAGTCAGCGCTTTTCTTCATTCCCTCTTCTCAGAAACTTTATTCCCTTGGTCTCTGTGCCTCTGAATGTTTTTGTTCTCCGTAAGTGGGCTTTTCTTTCCCCACCAGGCCCTGGAATATCATTGTTTCCCTAGAGTTCTGACCTCCGATTGGTTTTGCAGGAATCCCATTTGTTGGGTGACCTTATCTTTCTCAGAGTGTTTGGTGGCTCCCGTGCTCCTCTGAGCATTCCTTGAAAGCAAGCCTTGTGTCTCATTCAGTGTTGTGTGTCCCGGGATGTAACGTTACCACGCACACGCTTGGTATCTCCTGCTTGCTGGTTCACGGGCATCTTGGTCGTGCGCATCTTTGGGTCTTGTGTTCTGTGCCACTTTTACCATTACGCAGAAGGATATTTCTCCCTGTCTGTGAGGCCGGGCTTTGGGTCATTTAAGAAAATCCTGGGGTTAGACTGTTTCAAAGTGAAGTTCAAAGAAGATCATCATTGGTTTTTAAAATTCCAAAAGATGCATTGTTGGTGCAGAGAAGAACACTGAGCATACTATGTAGTATGTTTTTACTCTATATACTACAGTCATTTATAAAGAGTAAACTGCTTACATGTAACATAAGTGAGAACATCTCCTTATGGACTGAGGGATACTGCTCAAGAATAAACGGAATCTTAATTTGGGGCTAAAGAAATATTGAAATGAGTATTTTTTATTTATCCAGTTAAGGTATTTAATAATTTTAAGCAAATATTAAACAGCTATATATTTGAATTAATTAGAGTGCAATTTGAAGTTTAATGAAATAGTTTAAAATCTTACACTAAACTTGTTGACAAACTAAAGGGAAATTAAACTTTCTTTTTTCAATAGACCTTTTCTGTGTTTGTTTTTTGCTGAGTCCACAGAAATATTCTATTAATTTTTTTTCCTTGGTTGGCTAATTTGCAAGTGGATTGTGGGGCTTCAGCATATTTACTTACCATATAGCACTCTGTTGTGTAAGTGTGAATTCATGTTTGTATGCATGCGTGTGGTTTCCCTATTTGCTGATCGTGATTTTAATGGACATTTAAATGTATGTTATTTCAGTGGGAGTGTACTTAACATAAGTTCCAGTTACATTAAATGCTACTACTATCTACTTTGAAGTTATCTGCCTTCTCCTTTTTTTCTAACTGGAATTTTGTTGCATAAAGTATGTTACGAAAGTCCAGACTCCCAGTAATGATTTGAAGGAAGCATTTCTAGTTCATAATGAACCAGAATCAACTTCAATGGACAACTCATCTGTACTTTTAGAATATAGACAATATAAAGACTGCAATGCTGAATTGCTTAACATCCTATTATTTCTTATTCAAATAATTAACTTCACTATTTGCATTATCCTTTAAAGTGAGTTTTGGAAGCCATCACTACCAAGATAATATGTCTGCCATTACTTGCCATGTACTAACTCATGAAGTTAGGGATTGGGTAAACCGTCCCCCCAATACATGAAGTGGCTATATGTAGTTCCTATGACAAACATTGATTGAGCACCTTCTGGATATCACACATACACAGTACTAGGCACTGAGGATAATGTGATAATAAATTATCTGTGGTGAATTAAAATGTGATAAAATTAATAATATACCATTACCATGAATAACAAATAGAGTTTGACATAATGAACATTTTTCTCTCTTGAGGCAATATTTACTTAAGTGCCTAGATAGGATGTGAGGGGAAAGGAATGGAAAGATAAAATTGTATATGATTGTGCTGTGATCTGGAAAGGAATCTTTATATACTACATTTCTGCCAATGAAATAAATTACTTCAGGGATATCTCTGAAGTAAGGAAATGTGGAATAAACGGACATCATGACTTGTTAGTTTGCAAACTAGTTAGCAAGCGCTATAGAAACGGGATGAAAATTAAACATAGCACAATCTAAAGGCCTCTGTAATACATTAATGCTATTACAGAAATGCTCGTGTCAAGTTAAAATTTAATGTAAGTGCTTAATTTATTTGAGTATATGCATTATATAGTTATTCACATTATATTGTATAGCCTATATATTCACTATCGCTTCTAGCTCATCTATATTTCAATTTCATTATAAATGTGTTCCATTTTTTACATCACCACAATATTTGAAAAAAAAAAATCTATCGCTTTTGTCAAATGAAGTATTTAGATGTAAGTATTTGTTCATTGAACACTTGATAACATTAGGAATTTATTGAATGTTTAGAGTTCAAAAATAAACATATACAAATATGCATAGTCTATATTCATACGGTGGGATTAAATTATGTATGTTACACAGATATGGAATATGTATGTTTTTGCACTCCAGGAACTTACTGTAAATAACGTGCCTGTATGTGCATGCTGACACCCACGTGCATGGAATCATGGGGTTGTCTATAAGGGTCCTCACTGATGAGAGCAGGAACAAAGCTGAAAAGAGCAATTGAGAGAGAAAGAGCCAGAAGGAAATAGAATAGTGATTAAGCCAGCATTGTTCTATACTGATCGCTGGCTGCCTGCTATTGTTTTCTAGCATTTGAAGATGAAACATATTCATTTAGCTTTCAGAACGAATGGCTTTAATAAGGGCAGAGCGGGAGAGGTGGGGTAACACTGATGACGAGAGAGACCCATCAAGGCTCCCCCTAAGGCCATTCCGTCAGTGACAAGGACCACATGACCATTAACTCTACAATCAAGACAAGTTTTCAACATTCCGGGGTATCCTTCAATGGCAGGAAGAGTCATTTGGAGTCAAGGGAAGATGTATATCAGCAGTAATTGGATTCTGGCCAAGGCTTTTTAGGACAGTATTATCTATGGTGAGGGAACTGGGAGGGGCTGGACAAAGCAAAGGGGCCTTGATGTAAGCCACAGCCAAGAGAGCAGCAGCCCCTACAGGCCACCGCCAGGGGGGAAGGCTCCAGGCGCACGGAGCTGGTGGGCTAGTCTAGGAGGCTAGTCCAGGAGGCGCACGGAGCTGGTGGCCTGACTGTGGATGTAAGTGATCCTCCTTCCCCAGCAGAAGCAGGTTTCTGAATGTCCCTCAAGACGAAAACTTTGGGCTCCAAGGATGAAACAGCCCTGGTTGCACTTGACTGGCCAAAGCTATTTGAGGCCTGAGTGTGCGCCCTCCGCCACTTGGCACTGCTGCCCCTCTCCCTTCCCTTCACCCTGACTACTTCATTACAATCTGCCTTCAGGCCGGAATCGCCCTGCTTAAGCCTCAAATCATTATAATTACCATTATTAGAAATAGCTGCGGGGGAGGCATTGGAACACCAAGTGAAAACGTGTGAGTGTGACTGCTGGCCATGGAATCACTTCTTTGGAGCTCAGGAGACCACAAGGCGTGAGGGGTTCACCAAAGCCAGCGAATGCTATGGCTGTCAGCTCCACTCACCCCACCTGTCAAGAGGGGGATGCAGTGGGGTTCATTTTTTTAATTGACACCTTCCTCTCTCATTCCACGCTCTCTCGTCTCAACCTAATTCCTCCTTTCATTTTCCTTCTTTTCTCTGAGAAAAATCCACTCCTCAGCTACCTGAATAAAGAAACGGGAAAAGGCCACAGAAAGTACAATGACATATGCATTATCCTGCAGAAAATACATAGATTTTAACAAAGGCACAAGCCAGGAAATGCACCAAAAGTCAGAAAAATAATTGTCAGACAAATATAAGGCAGACAAATGGACAGGTGGAAGGGAGAGGCATAGAAAGAAGGCCAGCAAAGCAGGATGGAAAGAAAGGAAGGAAGAGAGAAAAATCTACATAAAAATCAGGGGGAATGAGGGTAAGAAAGAGAGTAAAAATGCTGTGTATTTCTTTGTTCAGTGTACTTCAAGCACTTCATTAAATGAAGC
This sequence comes from Cabassous unicinctus, assembly GCA_029593785.1. Taxonomy (NCBI): domain Eukaryota; kingdom Metazoa; phylum Chordata; class Mammalia; order Cingulata; family Chlamyphoridae; genus Cabassous; species Cabassous unicinctus. Next base: position 21,366 of record JAQZBX010022873.1, on the reverse strand, counting down.
CTAGAGTTTCACGCTATTGAAGGAAAGTACAGTGGGGAGATGGTGGTACAAGAAAGTAGATCTATGAATGCTTAGAGCCCTTGGTTTTCAGTTCCTAAGAAGTGCTTTCCATAGTTATTTAGGAGGGTGTGGGGTGAACCATGCTGTCATGCCATTGGCTGAGATTCAAGGAGAGAATGAAGAAAGGTGTGTGTCCTAGTGGATTCTACCCAACAGTGGTTTCTGAGCATCTCCCCCTGCCTTAAGTTCTGGCATTCCTGAGACGTCTCCCACTCTATATTTTTCTCAGCACCTGATGGCAAAGCCTTGTGCTGACAAACTTTCAGGTCTCGCAGGGGTCATTTATTTGAAGTTAGATTAAAATGAGTGACGTGTTATTAGTCAATCCTCTAAACCAAGAAATAAATGAGTATGAAATTAGGAAAAGATTTTACTTCAGTATTGATATGTTTTTTCTTTTTAGTTTTTTAAAACCAATTCTTGAGGTATAATTTACATATAATAAAATGCCCCTGTGTTATGTTTATGGTTTGATGATCTTGACAAATATATGTACCCGCCTTATGACCACCACGATCAAGATATAAAACATTTTCATCATCCCCCAAATTCCCCTCATGACCTTTTACAGTCAATCCCCTACCACCATCTCTGGCCCCAGGTAATCAGTGATCTGCCTTCTATTATTATAGATTAATTTTGTCTCTGCTGAGAATTTCACATAAATGGAATTATCTAGTATATAGTCTTCTGAGTTGGGCTTTTGTTCAACACGATATTTTGAGATGCATCCACTTTGCTTTTGTTCCTTTTGTTGCTGAGTAGTGTTTCATTGTGTGGCTAATCATAGTTTGCTTACCAATTCATCCATTGATGAACATTTGGGGCATTTATGAATAAAGCTGCTGTGAACATTTGCTTACAAATCTTTGTGTGAACATATGTTTTCACTTCTCTTATTTAAATATCTGGGTCATATGGGAGTAGATATTTAATTTTATAAGAAACTTCCAAAGTATTTCTTGAAGTGGTTATTATTCTAGCTGTTTTTGAGTAAGACCATACCATCTTTTCCACAAAGAACAAATTAAATGAGATATTACATGGCATAGTGACAGAAATAGGCATGGCCAACTGATATAAGCTTTTCATGTTCTGTAATGCAGCTTGGAATTCAGAAGAATAGCTTGGATTATACAGGTATTTTTTTTGTTTGTTTGTTTTTTAAGATTAAATAACATTAGAATAAAATATTTCCTAAAATACAGGTCTTAACTATTAGTTTATCTAGTTGGATAATAGTTATTTAAGGAAAAATAAACACCTGGTTTTACTGCCAATATTTTTACCTTTCCCAGTTTTCTGACATCCTACTGAGGCCTCTAATATTCCCTAAATATCTCCACTCTGAACTCCAATCCCCATACATTCCACTATTATTTATATGTTATACCATAGTGCCATCCAATTTGGACAATATTTTTTAGCTATTCATTTGTTTCTAGTTGGTGTGATGGTTGGTCTCTTTAGTGAGAGCAATTTTGATATAGGTCCCTGCAGGTATATTTTCTACCTTTTCATAGTCACTGTGCTACTTAATACTGCCATGTACAGCATAGGTGTTCAATAGATTCTTGACTAAATGAACCTAGACCTCAGGAACTCTAGATCAGAAAACTCACCACCACTCGTATCGTCTAAGATAAAATTACATGTAAATAACATGTAAGGGTCCCCTGATGTAAATCGATCATAGACATATGCTCACATGCATACTTAGCCTATGTCTTCTTTACTGTGAAACCATCTTCCTTGCTCATGTGCGTCAAATGGGCTCCACATTCAGCACCCTGCCTTTGAGTAAATAATCATGTGATACAGCTCAAGAAATATTTGGTTGTGGGTTTTATTTTTCCACCTCTGCTGCTGATGTGTTACCTAGCAGGCTGTATTCTACACAGTGCTTGGTTCTTTCTCACAGCTTGTGGTAAGGGAAATTATTCCAAGATTCAATGAATACCTGCTATTGAGCGGCTTCCCTAACCACCCAAACTGGTCTTTTGTTAGTGGTTATTGAGAGGATTGTCACAGCTATTGACCTACTCAATTTTACTTCAAAAGAAATGAGCATTTTTCTTCCCCTTTCATTTCTAAAAGCAGATATGGCAATTTGCTTAAATTGCTGTCTTTAAAAGTTTAGATGATTATACTTTTTTCCTCTCTCCTGCCTTTTTTCTTCCTTTTCATTTAAGCAGCACAGTGCCGTCTCTTTTTCGGGGATTGGACACCATTCTTGCTATAGGGTTTATAAAGTGGCCGTGTGTGTGTGTGTGTGTGTGTGTGTGTGTGTGTGTGTCCTTTCACATTCGTATTCATTTACCTGAGATCTCACAGTCAAAATAAGATTACATTGAACAAGTCTATGAACATTTTGTATTTTAATTCTAGGGCCCATTTTCTCTAAGCCCAAATACTAGAGGTTTGCAGTTTAAAAAAAAAAAAATTGTACCTAATGGAAATCTCTATTTTTTGTGTGTGGAAGAAGATATGGTAGCAACAAACCCCACAGACAAAGGGCTAAGTAAGATAGGTTACATTTTAAATATTTTGTATCTGAAGAAGAGACAGAATTTGATATGTGTGGGGAGAGGAAAAAAGGTGCAACTGAAGAACTCGGGATGAGGGATGCAGGGAACGCCATGGGGATGAAATCCTATGGCTAGATAGCAGAGGCCATTGGAGGATCCTATTCATGGGCCAACATCATGGGTCTGGTTCCCAAGATCACAGTTTTCTTTACTGTGATCTGTGACCATGGCAACAAAACATATTGAGACATTACTTCATGCTATATGCTTTACATGTGCTGAAATACATGATGAAAAAATTACATTTTAAGTTATAATATGGAAGGATCAAAGTGTGAATGAAAAGGAATTCAGTCTAGTGGCATAGACTTTACCCTGAATAATATTGCCAGTAATATTGCCAATAGTTGATCATGCCAGAGAGAGGACCTCTGGATAGAAAAAAACAAATCCATGATCATTTTGGTGAACAAATACTAAAAAAAAAACCCAAAAGAAGACCCCACTAACAGGGGTTTGTGAAATATGGAATTAGTATACTAAGTACCTGATATGTGCTAAGGATTGTGTTTGGTGCTTAGAATATAAGATAAATTCACAAATTCATTAATAAAATATTGAATGTGAAACTTGTCTACCAGGTGTGAATAACACATTAACTTTGGTCTCAAGGAATTCACAATTAATGTAGAAGACACACATAATCAATTGTTTTCAGTACATAATAAAAAGTGTCTTATACTGTAGATATTTGCAAAATGGTTTGGGAAGACAGAGAGCAGGACAACTAATTCTGTCTGTGGATATTGATCAACTGTTACTAGATATAGGATAAAGATTTTTAAGCTATCAAACACTGTTTAGTATAGCAGCCTAAGTAAAAATGAAAATCTAACAAAGCCTACTAATTTATGTATGTGTGTTTTTGCAATATTAAGCAGCTATTTCTTCCTCTTCCTCTTTGCCACTATGTGGGAATTATTAGTTTTGCTTATCTTAGCTAAGGTGAACATTGTGAGGCAGGTTTTCTAAGGCATAAGCAGAGGAGTTGACCAAGTAGTCTGTGGCTGTTTGAGACTCATGAAGTGAGGACATCATCTCCTGAGCATTAAGAAGATGTCTCTCCAGTGGATCAAGAGGACTTGTTGGTAAAAGTCTTCTTAGTGATTCAGAATTCATATGATTCGTACGTATGCCTTAACTATTCCAAAAGAGTGCTAGACAGATTTTCAAGGCAATGAATTGCAATTGCTGTTAATAAGAATCCTCCTCAAAGCAGCCAGAAAGAGTCCTATTAATAAGATGTACTTTAAATACAAAAGAGTGAAAGAATGATGGGATACTGGATTGTATGGTCTTTTGCCCCTGTTGTTTAATTGTAATATCTCTATAGGGAAGTAACTGCAAAAATGGGCTCTGTGTCCTAGTTGGTTGAGTTGTTGGGATGGTAGCCAAACTTTTGTTCCTTTCTTTTTCACTGCACTGTTCTAATAAATAGTGAGTGTTTTAATAAATCCCCTGGCCATTGTCATAGTTATATATCTAGATGAAAACAACTCTGCTAGGCTGTTATCTTAGGAGGGTAGAGTCAGCATGTGCGCGTGCATATGTGTGAATATGTGTGTTTGTGCTTGATTTATGAACCACTGAAGTCACAGTGAAGTACTAGGGTGAAAATCACCTATGTTACAGTGAAAAAATGTCACCATCAATTCCAAGAGGGACTTGTAAACCTGGAGCTAACAGCCAATGGTTTTACTCTTTTAAAGTAGAAATGTCTTTAACCTCTATGAGAAACTGTATCCCATCTGGAAAAATACAATTTATGACAAGAGGAAAAGCTGTGAGTTGCAGTTTTCATTTAAGAGCCATATAAAAAATACCCATCGTTGAAGAGCAGTCTTCCAGGGATTCTCAAGGAGCCGGGTACTTTTCCTACCTGTGGTGCAGTAAGTTCTGGAGAAACACTAGAATTAGGGAAATCTGCAGATGTTTTGTTCTATCTGTGGTAGAAGGAGAAAAGGCTTCAATATAGGTTCAAGCTACATGGTATTTAAATTAGTTATGGACTGGAAGCCTGTCAAATATTCAACACTAAGAGTCTAAAACTAATTTACAATACAATAGCAGATCCATTTTTTAGAACCAAAAAAATACTAATATTTACATTGAGGCTAATATCAACCTTAGAACTCAGGTATTTACTTGAGGAAATTGCAACATAAAAGCAGTCAATTTTTAAGCTAACCTTTTCTTCACCCTCAACTTTTATAAAATAAGATCAGATACCTGCAGCTGACTAAAAACAAACAAACAAAAAACAAAACACCTAGAGATCAATGTAACTAAACCTGAACTTTTATTTAGAGATCTCTAGAATGGGGGTTAACAGTCCTAGCCAGTTTGCTGCTTAAAAATGCTAGAGGCATGGCTTCTGAAAGCGATTGCAGAGCCATTGACAATGATGAATGTGAAATAGTAATGAATAACTTCGTAATAGAGCAGAGATGTCATGGCTTTGCATACTAGTTACTGGACAAAATTAGTGGCACAAAGCTTTGACTCCAATAATATGATACACTCCCCTGTTATGGGCTCAGTTCCTTGCAAAAGGCAACGTAAGCCAGTGAGGAAGCTCCTTGGGGGCCAGGACCAGTTGATGGAGCCAACTCAGAGAAAACGCAGCTAGCCTAAAGGGGGCGTGTGTGTTCATGGTGGTTATTTCACCTGTTGTGTCATGATTCCTTCCACATAAACACCCAATCAATGGCAACATAATAGGATGGCCCGAATAATAGTAATATTTGTTGCCATGATAATAAAATTGATAATAGTTCTATTGATCAGTTGTGTTCATTTCCTTTCTTCACTACAGAATCTTAGTGCTTGGGTTGACACTGATATGCTGAATTGTTTCTTTTTTCTCTTTCTCCTCCCCCACCCCCACGCCAAGACTCAAGGATCTAACACTTCCAGTCCTTGCCATTCATATTTTGATCTTTTTATCAAATACTTCCCTTTACTGCTGTTGGAAGTGATATATGTTAAACCTGTACTTTTGCATAAGCACATATGCAAGACCCCTCAAATTTTATTAGGGGCTTTCTATGAGACTGTGTATCAACTTTCATATGTTTCCAAAACTGATTCCAAAGAAATCCAAGATTCAGTCAGAAACCTTACAAGTGTTGTATCATTTAGGATTAAGTCTATATACTAATAACATAAATATATATATATATAATGGTGGCTTATACACTGTATTGTAGAATAGAATTCCAAAGGTAAGTTATCTGAAGATGGTAATGAAACCTTCCTCATAGGATTGTTATGAAGATTAAGTGAGTTAAAAGTTTGTAAACTGTGCCTGGCCCATAGTTAGTGCTACCTAAGTGATAATTAAATAAAATATACCTCTTACCCAGAAAAAAAAAAAAAAAAAAGGTAAGTTATCAGGAATCAGGAGCCTCATAAAGGCATGGGTCTGCTTGTAGTGACCATCCTCAAGACCACCTCATAGTTTAGCATGACTGCTGGATTTCCAGCCATCACATCAGTGTTTCAGAAATTTAAAGTTATGTGTCTGAGTCTGACTCAGTGACAGATGTTTTCTAGGTTTATTTCTAGCCTAATTTTGCAATTTTGGAAGAAGCTCTCTTCTCTACCCCACATTTCCTTGCTGCCTTGTATTTGGCTCTAGATATAAAAAACTTCCTGTATTTACTACAGAAGAACTTCCAACCACAACATCTTTGTGTTGGATTGAGCTGTATTCCCCAGTTGGGACATGTTCTTAGTCTTCATCTGCATTCTGGTGGGTGTGGACCTATTGTAAATAAGATCTTTTCAAGGTGCTACTTCAGCTAATGTGTGCCCAACTGGATCAGGTTGGCCTTTAATCTAGATTACTGGGTTCCTTTATAAGTCACATGGAGAGAGAAGCCATGGGGTGCATACAGAAGCCAGAAGTCAATGGAACCCAGAGGAGAAAGGAGAGGATATCGCCACTGGATTGCCATGTGGCAGAAAAGCCAAGGATCCCCAAAGATTGCCAGACAGCCAGAAGATACAGAGCCTGGGAGGAAGCAAGCCTTCTAGCCTCTGAAACCACGAGCCAATAAATTTCTCTTGTTAAGCCAACCCATTGCATGGGAAACTAAAACAATCTTATTTATTTACATGCCCAATAAGCAAATAGTTGTTGAACAGAGCTCCTCTTATGTGAAACAACAATAACACTTATGGTTGCTCTGACATGTTTTACAGTCATCATAGAGGACACAGCGCATTCAGATCCATCGCCTTATTAGATCATCACAACAACCTTAAGTGGCAGGGGTATTGTCCTACTTAAAAGTAAGGAGACTGAAGGTGCCAGCACATCTGCGACTTTTCTGTGGGAGAACATCCGTATCTGTCTGGATCACCTCTGCATTCCCAGTGTCTAGAACAGTGCCTGGAATGTAATGATATGCTCAGGGCTATGAGGGTTAATAGAAAGAGGTTACAGATGAGGCCTCTGCTCTTAGAGAGCTGTTGCTAAGGAGGGTACATAGGTGGGTAATCTGAGGAGATTTTATATAGACTCCAAAGCTTAGTAGAGCTATTTGGGCCTAATATCTTACCTAAGAAGACAAGGTGTGGGAGAGGAATTGTGTTTTGGTTGATTACCTGCCATCTATGAGACTCTATGCCATGTAATACACTAGACTTTGCAAGTTCACATTTTTATTTTCTACACCAAATTTGCAGAGTAATATTTTTATTCTCATTTTAAAGGTAGGGAGACTGAGGCTGAGAGATGAAGTAAGTTGCTCAGTGTCACAAGATCTAGTGAGTGGCTAAGCTGATATTAAATCCACATTTTTTTTTTCACTATGCTACATTGCCTCTCCAAGGAAAAAAAATATCAAAGTAGGAAACTTAAACTTTACATTGAAAAATAGAAGGAAAGCATGGGCCACAGACTGAGCAATGACCTGGAAATTAGAATTACTGAATTCTGTCTGTTCCTGACACTCCCTGGAACTTTTCCTTATCATCATAGGTTACATTATAAAAGTGCTTTATAAAACATCAAGTTCTACACAAATGATATTTCATCTTAATAAGAATACTTATTTCTACACCTACATTTCTGCCCTTATAAAATTGGGCTAATAATGTTCCTTCACCAAAGTGCTGTAATAATTAATATGTTTCAAAGTGCTCAGAGAACTACAAATTCTGCCCCTCTTACACAACACAGTAACTTTGTAAAGTGATGTGGGATCTTCTAATTGACCATGTCATCTAAATTTAAAGTACCCAAAGAAGGTAGTAGTAATAGTAAAAATATCAATTCAAAAATAATTAATAATAAAATTAGTCAATCAGCTACAGGCTAGGCCAAAGCTTCTAAGCATTTTTCTGCCAAAGAGAATTTACTCCTGCTATAAAGTATCTAAGAAGGACATTAGCAGAGTGATGACCCATCTGTGATCAGATCTTTCCTGGAGCCTTCAGAAAAGTTTCCTAATTAATTCTGCTGCATGCTTTCGTGTATGCATACATGACCGAAAATTACTAACATATTCCTGTGCTCCATTCTACTCCGAATACCTTTACTTTCCAGTGCAGCCAAAGTTAACATTATTGAGTCATGTGCTTAGCCTTCACTTTGTCCTCCCAACTGGCCTCCTTATGCTTTGTAAATATCAGAATTAAACAAACACTGGTCTGTTGTTCAGACCTGGTCTTTGGCATTGTCTAAAAGAGCAATAGAAAAATATACCCTTGATATTTTTAAGTGGCCATCCTAAATACTTAGAAATCAAATGTTAAATTAAGTTTTCCTATAGCCAAAGAAAAGCTAGAAGAGTCAACTTTTAGGTTTCAAAAGTATTCAGAAATATTTTTCCTATGTTTGTCGTTTTGGCGTCTTGGTAGTGCAGGAGGTTCAGAGCAGACAGTGGATAGTTATATGAAGCACATCATTCACAAGTCTGTCTCTTAGCATGGAATCTATAGATAAATCTGGTAACAAAGAGTAAAAATTTTAAATGTAATTCAAGAAAATTTTGGTGAATAGTTGTCTTCTTTTTCTCGGTTATTTTTGTCTACATACTTACCAGTTCTTATTTTGACAGCAGCAGTTTTATGTTGCATTTGCATGAATTATCTCAAATGTTTTTCAAAGAATTCTTTGGGATCCTCAGGGTTCCACATAGGTGAACAGGATGGGGATGAGGGCAAGGGCTGGAAGGGGAGCCACTACGGGACCCCCTTTTCTTATGGAATAGGGACAATTTGATCTATTTTACATATCAGGCATTCCAGTAATATTAAAGAAAGGATTTCATGTTTCACAAAATCCTATTGGAAATCACTGCATTTTCTCATTTTATTCTCACCACAAGTCTTTGAAGGGAAAGAGTTCTTCGTACTGTCCAGGTGAGGAACTGAGGCCTGAAGAAGTTCAAGTGAGTTTCCAAAGAGTACCGAACTCACAAGTCACTGAGTACTGTCTCAAATTTGGATCTTCCAACTCTAAACTTTCTTTTCTTACTACTAAATAATACTGATTTTTATTTCCTGATTTTCAATACCAATAACTTTGAGAATGTTCTTGTTTCTTGTAGCAGGTTAAAGCTGTAAAGAGTAATATGGTTATAATCCTACTAATGTAAATTTAGCATCTGTAGATGTACAAACCATATACATACATATGTATTTTATAAATCTATTTTGAAGTACAAAAAAGGTAGGACTAGAGTTACTCACCAAGATAAGTTTGGTCATGTTTATGTTCTTAGTCTGTTACGGATATCATATGAACATATATTTTTGTATATTTTTTGGACTGCTTGCTAGATCTTATATTTGAGCAACCATCAACTCTGTGCAACTTTAAGGAAGTAACTATCCTCTTTGCATTTTGATTGACCACGGGCAGACTAGAAATGAAAGTGTGTGCCACCTTCCACATGCAGAATGAGCAAAGCAGGATTGTGTTTGCTGTGTTCTTTTGGTCTCAGAATTAGAGCAGTTGTGATGTAATTAATAAGCCTTTGAGTAGAGATTTTGCTGGACCTTGGATGTGCTTCAGTATCCTAGAACTCGACCTGAGCTACAATGGTGCCAAGGAAGGGGATACACTGTGTTTTGATGGAGGGGTTCTGTACTAGGGCATGCCAGAGCTAGACCGCTTTCAAATTGTGCTTAGATTGGTTGAGAACTGGAATACAAGATTTATAAATCAGAACAGGAACATTTCTGACTCCACCTCCTAAAATATACACAGATCATGACTATTGGAATGATTGATCTAAGCAGTCTGTGAAAAGAGGCTACCCACCATTCTAAATCCAGCATGAAATTTAGCCAAAGAGGTCTACCCACCATTCTAAATCCAAAATGAAGTTTAGCCAATGTGATAAATAGTATGGGCCTCATTCATTTTCTTTTTTATTATTGGTTTGTCAAGAAAAGCAAAGTTAATTTCAATGATACAAACAGGCTAGCAGGATTTGAGAGGCAAAGTGTTATATACTTAGGCACTCAAACCCTGTATTCAAAATATAGGATGTATAGATACCATAAAAAGTAACTCTACAATATAAAGTGTGTGTGTGTCTCCAGGAATAGGAGAGAGAGCCAGTTCATTGGGGTTCGATTGACTTCTGCTGCCTCAGGTTTCCTGCTGGCTTCTAGAAGCAGTCATGTGTATCAGAGGATAGGCCAAGAGATAATTAAGTGGAAATAAGAACTCTATATCTGGCCTCTTCAGAAAGAGGTAGCAAATCCTCCTAATCAATTCTGATTCCTGCTGGCTTTGTTGCCTAAGGTCAGCTTAACAGTCATTAGAAGAGGTCAAGGCTGGCTCTGTGATCTCTATCATCTAAGGTTAAATAAAACGTCATTAAAAGGGTCAATTGGAAAATAGCAGATTCTTTTCCTATGATTCACATATTTTGCAGAGGCCTCTGGCTTCTTGGAATTTCTATCACAAATTTCAAATCTCACATTAGAAATGTTTACACATTGCCGTTTGGCTGAATTCAGAGAAGGTCACGGGGAGCAAAAATCCAGGACATCTGTCCTTCGCTCTAGATGAGATGAGGAGAAAGGCCAAGACATTGCATCAGATTCTTGAAAAAAAATCACCCTAAGCCTTCTGGGGCACCTCAGGGATTGAAAGGGGTGGCGGTGGGAGATGAAGAAGACTAGAGGAAATCCTGCCCCAGTTCAAGAAAGGAGCGGAAAAATGAGAAGGAAACACAAAAGAACACACTCACAGCTCTATAGTAGGTTTGATTTTATTTAGCCAACTTCACCTTGACTTGATGGTAGGCCTCACCTCCAGTGGGAAAATTTTTCCAGCCACCAAAAGTAGGAAAAATCAAGCGCAATTAAAGAAAACCTTTTAAGATGCCCATCCTTCTCAAGGCAATGCGTTACAGAAATTTTAGAAAGCAAAATGAAAAATACTCATAGTTCTGTCCCTCAAATGCAGCAAGTCTTTGCACTTTTTAGTACCCCCTTTACGTTTTTTATTCTTTCTCATATGTATATATTAGATATCTGAAAATGGAACATATACAGTAATAATATTGCTCATTTAAACCTTTATGACTTAAAAAAGTATAGGAATTTCCTGTTTTGCCTCATTACCTTTAAAATAATTACTTTTAACAACTGCTTAGCATTTCTCAGATAGAGTTGTAAGGGTCACTACTGTGGAAATAGGTGAGAATAATGATGAATAGCATTTATTATTGAGTCAGTCCTGAGCAGACAGAGGGAGATGATGATCTACTTTTGTTTTTCTCCTCCTTCAGATTTTGCCAAATACTACTTTTCAGCAAAACAAAAATGAAATGAAGAACATCTTCAGGTTTGAGTCCCTGGAGGTTTTTGGTAGATTTGACCTTTCACATGAACTTAGTGTTATTAGGAGAACTGGGACCCTTTGACCACACCAACAATTTTGTGGGATGGATGAATGGATGGATGGAAAAAATGAAGGCAGGTAAAAAGGAAAGAAGGCAGGTGAGGGGCGGGGGGAGGGAATGAATGAATTTATCACTGATCAAAGCACAAGTGCTTGGTTTAGGACAACCATGGACCAAGCAGGCAGTGCAGAAGGCCTACCCTGTCTGATGGTTGTTATAGTCAGCTGATAGGTCCAGAGTCAGGATGTAGCAATGAGGGTTTGAATGAATACGGACTTATCCAAGCCTTTATATTTTACATAAAAAATGAAGATTTAAGCAAAACGTTATTCAATAAAGGAAACTGTGGATCACTTTTTTAAAAAAGCCATTTCATATTTTTCAAAAATACTTCGAATGCATTAAACACTACACTAAAGCCAGTACAATATTTGCACTTCTCTGAAGGAGATTTCAAATTGGGGAATGGTTGGTGTGTGTGTCTGTGTGTGTGTATGTTCCATGAGAACTCACTGTTGACTGTGAGGTGGCCTTTCTTACTAAAATAAAATGCATGTGTGTGTATCTGTGTATATGTATAAAATATCTGAGAATACAGTATTTAGATCCTATTAGTGAGGGTAAAAATGTACAGATAAACTATATCATTTACGGTTATGATACGGCTACTGTCAAAATAACATGCTATTTTGACAGTTGCTTTATCTTTACTCTCACTGAGTCTACAATAAGAAACTAGTTTCTTAGCAACTAAAATATGGTCTCAAATAAGAGCATTAAAAAGGCAAAAAAGTCCACAAAAGAAAAAATATAGCCATAGTTGATGTTAGGGCCAGCCGTTCCTGTTGGGTCTCAACAAAGTTGATGTGAGACAGCCTGATGTCTTTTCTGCTTCTGCTGGACTTGGTCAGTTTCACTGGCCAGGGCATTTTGTTCTCAGCTTAGATGCTAGAACAAGAGGGAGCTGCACGAAACTGGCGACTGTTCTTTTTCTTCTTCTTTTTTCCAATGTCTCTCTCTCTCTCTTTTTTTTTTCCTCTTCAGTTCCTTATATCCTGGTTAAGAAAGTTCTATAAGAACTAGCATAAGATTCTGGAACAGAGAGCCCGCATTCAGATTTGACTTCATTGTGATTTGTAGCCTGTGGATTATATATCATTTTCTAATTAGCTAAAATGGTAGGGATGTCAGGAGAACAAAGGAGGAATTTACCTATCCAGGCTGTTGTGTTAAATGTTCATAAAGCATTTTGAAATTCTCTAAAGCATTTGTTCTCAAAGCATGGTCTGGGGATCCCTGGAGAAGATCCCTGAGATCCTTTCAGAAGGATGGTGAATTTAAAACTATTTAAATAATATTTTTGTATTATTTGCTTCTTATTTCACTCTCAATCTCTCATAAGTGTACAATGGAGTTTTCCAGAGGCTGCATGACATGTGATAATTGCCACAGACTGAATGCAGGGACAGATATGAGAATCCAGCTGTCCTTTATTAAGGTGGACATTTTTAAAAGTGCAAAAATGTAAAACAGAGCCGCTCTTCTCATTATTTTTTATGTTTGGTGAATATGATCGCTTTTTCATAAAAAATGTGTTATGTTAACATGTAAGGGGCTTATTTTTAAATGAATTAATAAATTTTTAAAATTTTCTTTGTTTTAGGTTCCTAATGCAGTCAATATTGATAGATTATAATCAATATGAACAAAAGCACTTTAGAGTCCTCAAAAATTTTTAGGAGTGTAAAGGGGTCCCGAGACAAAAAAGTTTGAGAACCCGCTGCTTCTAACGAGTGGCTGCCTGTACCTGTGTGTGATTCATGGGTTTGGGGAAAGTCACCAGTACTATTTCGTTTCAGATGCTGAGGGAGGTTTAGAAGTGGCTCCCTGAGAAATGAGCAAGTTAGAGGTGTCAGGCAGGTAGTGTGTCAATTTAGCTCCCTTCAGGTTTTTTTCTTTCTTCTTTTTTTTCTTTCATGTTCTCCATGCTCGAATATTAAGGTAGACGGAGAGCCAATTCTTAAGAAAGAGTCCCACATCTCCCCATAGTTTTCTTCTGCTGGTGTCATGGCAAATACATTTAGAAGGAAAACGGCCTGTGGTGCATAGGTGCCTCCCTACCAAATACTGTGAGCCAGATTGCTTTCTGGAGTAAGATCTGGGAAATAAGACAGGGAGAATGCAGGATGTGGAGGGAGGAGAGGGGGGAATTGTTAATTAAACTCTATTAAATATTAATTGAAATATAAATTCCAAACCTCACCAACTCCTGACAGTTATATAATCTAATTAAGTGGTGGGGCCTGTTGCCCCACAGTGGCATTGGGTGTATTAGGGGAATAAAGTGATCTTCTCGTAAACACCATGAGAACTTTATTAATCCAAGGCACTTGCCAATACAGTAGATGGGAAAATCGGCAATAATAATAATTTTATGGAACGTGGAAGAATTGAAGGGGCAATTTAGATCTGGGTAGGAGAACAGTGAATCAGCTGAGGTGAGCCAGGTGTGATCTGCATGTTTCGGCTTCTGCTGTTAGGGCAAGGCGGGGCGAGGTGACTCAGGCTGTGACAGGTGCCTGAGGTCCTTGTGTGCCATTGCACGTTTACATAAGTATTTTTCTGCCCTTGGGAAATGAAACTTGGGTCAGTTTCAGTTTTACAAACTACCTTTGAGGCGTGGGGTGGGAGGGATTTTTTATTGGTTTTTGGCATGAAATTTTCTAAAGAATACATATAGCATGAAAGGGTTTTGGAGATGAATTTGATTTCTTAATAGTAAATATGAGTAAGTTTGTGTTTTGCAAGTTTTTTGTTGATGGGCATGGCGAGAAAACGAAAAATGACCTGAATCCTGTATGAATGTGAAAAATGTGCTTTGGCATCATTTTCTTTTCTATCCTTTGAAAGTTCTTAATACAAATTCAAAAAAGAACTCTATGATATTAACTGTATATTTTTGTTTATTTGAAATATCTCATAATTTTAAAAAAATGCAAAACATGTGGCTCCTAGATTGTTTTTAGGTGGTGTAACTGTATTTTGAAAATAATTACCATGAGTTAAATCAACAACTGTTAAATAGTCTTTTTTAAAAAAGCCTCTAGACTGATGCTTCATTCTTTTTTCTGTAAAAAGCAGAGTAATTTGCGTTTTCCCCATTCTTTTTTTCTTTTCTAGCTGTCGTTTTTTTCACATTATTTTAGAGCACGATTTGTTTATACCTCCTCGTTTTACATCAGTTTTAGTACATGGGTCCCCAAGTTTGTGGAAGATGGGATTTCAGTTTTGGAAAAGGATTCCTTGTAATTTAAAAATGAATTCTGTAAGAACACGTTTGCCCTCGTGTAGTCTGACCAGACCCGTTTGCGTGTGGCACAACCCTTGCGTCGTTTTGACCCCCGTGGTTTTTGGAAATGAGTACCTCCTCCTCTCCTGGGCCATTGTGGCTGGCTCTCGGGGCGTGGGGGAAAAGTGTAGTAGAACTGTGTCATGGATTGCTCCCTTACTCCCCGTATGTTAGCAATTTAACTGTGGCCTCTTTTATTTCCTTTTCAGTTTGGGCTTTAGCAGTTTCCTAAAGGAATGTGGATAAACTGCTCTCAGTTTTGGGAGCAGGAATAATGCAGTTTGAGCAGGACTTTTGCCTCACCATTTGAAGGCTGCCGGCCGTAGCAGCATTTCCAGGCTCCAAGTGGAGAGATTTCTGTACAGTGTGGCCAGGAAGTGGTCACTGCTTGTTTTTGTTTAGTAGATATCAGTTAAGAAAAGGTGTCTCTTTGGCCAGGGAGGGATGGGCTTAGGAAAACGAGTATCTGGACCAGGGCGGCCGAGATCCTGCCTGGAGCCCTGACGGGTGTGTGTCCGGCTGGCACAAACAGGCACGCAAGTCCTTGTGCTCGCGGGCGAGTGCCCCAAGGACAGAGCAGGGGCTCTGGCACCTTTAGATTATTTGGCAAAGGTTTCCCTGTTCACTTTGAAGCGTTTCTTTTCTTGAAGCCAGTGCTGGATCTTGGGTCTGTGCTGCTGACGTTTTCAAACATGAGAAAGAGCCGCAGTAGGAGCCAAGTATCTGCCAGACTGTGTCGGGAGAACCTTTATCATTTCTGTCAGATACATCACAACTCGCTTGTCTTACCATACATCTTCCTAAATGTGACAGAATATTCAGCTGTTATTAATTGAATACTCTCTAATTTAACTGCTTAGCGGGAGAAAGAGTGACTGGTTTGTTTCAACACGTAAAACTGGCATCAACCTGTATGTGGGTTTCAATGCAGTTGCATTACAGGGCCTGAAAAAAGTCATTGTATAAAGAGAAACGGCTACCCTACTTTACAGCAAAGTAACTAAATTCAGTTTATTGTTCTAAAACAAATAGAGGTAGGTTTGTGTGTGTGTGTGTGAGAGAGAGAGAGAGAGCGAGCGAGAGAGAGATAGGCACAAGGATAATACAATCCGTTTATGGCCATGTTATACTTCATCATTTTTTGTGATAAGTATTTTGTAAATTGTACTCTGAGATAGTTCAACTCACCTAGAAGTCTAAATGGCACTGGGGATCTTTTTTTTTTAATCTGAAAGCCTTAAAGGGACCCAATT
Organism: Cabassous unicinctus; assembly: GCA_029593785.1. NCBI lineage: Eukaryota > Metazoa > Chordata > Mammalia > Cingulata > Chlamyphoridae > Cabassous > Cabassous unicinctus. Next base: position 5,243 of record JAQZBX010022873.1, on the reverse strand, counting down.
ATTCCTTCTGTTTTTAATCAATAAATTATAGAGGGCCCTAGAAATTTCTGTATAATATTGACTACGATGCCAAGAATTAAAAGACATCTTCATGAAAGGAACTAAGAGAGTAAGAATTAAAAAGCTAGGGATGAATTTTGAGGGTCTGAACACAGCTTCTCTCTCCTTGGACTTTTGGTAGAAAAACAAAAGCTAGTCAACTGTTGGTTTCTGCATCTACCCCAGGAAAAAACCCAGAAGATTCCAATTCATTGATTTAGGGAGAAACCAGTGGGTGAACGAGACAATCTACTAAAAGAACGCATATTTTAAAAATATATTTATGTATACATAATGCTGATTGTTTTTTAAAGAGATAAAAATGCACTCAGTGCCAAAATGCCTCTGGGTCCCTGTACTATATATATATATATTAAATGAATTCAAAGTGTGACAATATCTAGAAGCCAGACTTGGCTTGAAGGCAACACCCATGGCAGTGAGGTAAAGTTAAAACAAAGGAAAAAGAATGAAGGTCAGCACAGGGTGATTCGGCACTTTGCAGAGATAGATGAGAGTTCCAAGGCTGAGGATAGGGGAAGAGCATACCTATAGTCCTTTGAATCGCCCATCATGGGACTATTAGCGTGAGCGTTCTGGAAAATATTATTACCCCCAGGGCGCCATGTAACTCCCTGGCTCCTGACAAGCTGCCAACATGGCTCTCTCTGGGCTGCAAAGTTGGAGCTCCCCTGGCAGACTGCCAGGGTTTTAAGAAGGCTCTGGGGGCCCAAGGTGGCCTCCTGGTGCCAGTCAACATTCATTGTAAAACCCAATTCAGAAAAGAAAAAAGAAAAAAAAAACAAAAAACCTCCCTTGCTTTCCTCTCTGCATAGAGCTAGCTGGCCTATAAGGAATATCATTGTTGGCACATTGCCTCTTATTTTAGGGTCCAGCTTTTGCTTTGGGATGGCATGGAGAAGAGGATTATTTGCACTGTGGCTTTTGATGTAAGCCATCATTGTTATATTATATGAATAGCACTGCACAGGGTATGGACAAGCACAAAGACTAGTCCCCCATCCCTCACACTGTCCCATGTAACCCAAATCCTTGTCACAAAAGGACTTTCTGATTTGTTTTCCCTCTACAGTCTTATGGAAAATATTGACCTCAGTTGGAAACTTAAGTTTTTGAAAAGGCGCTTTTATTTGGGGTATTGCAAAACATGTTAAAAATTGGAAGAGTGTTTTTTTCTCCAGGGAGATAATTTACACATTTGCACACAGAAATGCATGTACACACACGCTGACTATCATATTTAGAATCTTTTTTTTTTGCTGTGATTTAAAAAATGCACTTGGCTACAAGGTCTTAAGGTACCCTAACATTGTATACACAGTCACAGAAAAAAAAGCATCAAATAAAAGTTAGTAATTCAGAGCAAAAGGCTATGTGGTAAAAATACCAGAATCATAAAATCTACTCATTAGAGGAAAACCAATTTGAGAATCCCTAGTATTTCTTAGCTCACCAGGTTCAGTGTTTATTATAAGACAACTGGTCTGGGGATCTGTACACATGTATATAAATATGTGTTTAGGGTTATCACAATATATGAACATACATACAGAGAGGAGGAAGGAGAGGGATTGGGATCCAAAGAGTTGCTAATATTATGATATTAAAAAACCGCAACTCAAAGAGTTGTCAAAGATAAAGTTTTGATAAGGAGGAAAATGTTCAATTTATGTGCCAACTCACTGAAGAACTAGACACTCTTAGCTCTAGGATACATTGGGAGTCATAGGGAAGGGAGTTTGTTTTCTGAAACTAACTGGACTTTTTCGTCAAGAAAAAGATGCAACATATATTTACAGGCCTCTTTATCACTTTAGCACAGAAGGTATAGCAATGAAGAAGACAGAGGATGTTACAACTCCCCTTGGAACCCAGTTGCTCATAGAGGAGACATATATAAAATACAGCATCAAGGTTCAGAACATAACCAGATGGGGGACAGGACTATTTTTGATGGGCTGATCATGACTTTGAAGGTTCGAGTTAAAAGAGTACAGAAGGAAAAAAGTCATGAAATATTGAAATTTTAAAAAAATTATCATGGCACCTGGAAAGTTCTAAGTGAATACCATTGTTACCTAATAATACTTGGTCCTAATATTGGAGACTTAACTCTTCAGCTCAGTGATGATTGATATTTTGGATCGTTGTCTGAAATGTGACCAAATAGGGAATACAAAGGGGTTGATTAATGAATATAAGTAGTGACTCACAAGTAATGTTTTAACTTTCAAAATTTTGAAGAGGTTTATGGGCTTGAGAAGTGTTATCTCATTCACCCTTTTAATCATATAAATTATATTACCCATTTAACATATCTAGCCGATGAAGTCAGTGTTCCACCTGCAGTCGATTGGATATTGACAGGGAATGAGGAAAAGATTTCCAAAAGACTTTTGTTGCAAGCTAGTTAGCCTATATTTTAGCCTCTAAATTACATAGCTTGGCATGCTTTCATCCAGGCAATCACACAAGGTTGTGTTGATCCAGTAAAACTTCCATACTGCAACCCCAAGCTACGGGTAGCATCTTTGGTGGGCTGGCCATAGTGAACCTTTGGATCTGTTTAGATCTGATAAGACCAAGCACTCCTCTGCTTTAGTGGTTTTCACCATATTGTTTCATAGTTCAAAATGTTATTTCATGACTTTTGAGTGATTAGACTTTTTGAGCAGGCTGAGCTATGTTCCAGATCTGAATTTTTTGATTAGACAGCACATCTGCTCAGAACCATCCAGTTAGCTACTGGCACCCCTCACTATGACCTTCTCATGTTTATATATCACTTAATATGTCTCACAGCAGTTTTTTCCTCTGTGGTCCTAGAACTTACCACCAACCCTCTCCCCCCAAAACAACCCCCCCACCTGCGCAAAAACATGTGTTCCACTATATTTTCACCTATCAGAGACTCACAGATCTGTAAGTAGGGCTATGTGTTCACAAAACAACACTGGTTATTTTTACCACTTCAAGTGGCTGTTTCAGACAACCACTGCTTTCTTGTTCATTATTGCTTAAATATATCATTGCATGGTGTCACGGCTTATGGCTAATAAAGCTCCCACTCTGAATGACTGTAGCCTGGCTTGGTGGGAAATGACATGGGGAGCTGCAGGCAGGCCCTGAAGAGGCGGGTTTTAGATTTACCCCGATGCCAGGGCTTGATCGCGACCCCGTAGAGTAGAGCGGATGACGGGAGGGTCGCTGCCAAAGGACAGAGGAAGACTTCCTGTGCCCGTCAGGAGGAAACCTGCTTCCCCTGCCTGCTTTCTTACTCAAACATCACAGTCCATGCTGCACCCTTTCTTTTACATCCTGCCAAGTGACAGACAGGAGTGCACATTATGATATAGAAGTACGCTTCGCTTCTTCAGGGTGTGCTAGTCAGGTGACTTTTTTTTCCTCAACCCTCTTCTAATGCCATCAGCCTAGAAGTTTGAAACTAGAATCTGCTTCTTCTTCCTTTCAGATTAGTCAATTGCATGCACATCTTGAGTGCCTATTGTGATCTGCTAAGCCTAGAGCCTGGCACATAGTAGGTAGTTGCTAAATACTTATTGAATTACTGAGCAAGTGGAAGTGCCAGGTCCCAGTGGGAACTGCTAAAGAGGAGTCAGGAAAGTGGTTGCCATTGGAGATAGTGGCCATGAAGGGGTTGACTGGCACTTCTGAGTGCTGCCAGTAATATTCTCTTTCTTGATCTGGGCTCTGGACACCAGTATGTACACACTGTGAAAATTCATTGAGCAGTGCAGCTTTGATTTATGTGCTTTTATTTAATGCATTCTGTGCTTCAATTTAAAATTAAAAAAAGGATAGTGTCTGCCTTCAAGTAGCTTACAGTTTAGTGAGATTGGGGGTAGAAACCAATATATAAGCAAAGAATTGTAATATTCTTTGGCTGAACTGAAATTCCAGTGATGTGCTATGATTGCAGGGGCAAGGAAGGGTAAATTCGGAGCTCTGCACTTACATGTGGCATTTATATAGATTTCTGGGGACTGGGTCATTGCCTGAGCTAAAGTCCTCAAGCCTAACTCATGAGGCGGTCCCTACTCTGTGCCCATTGGGCTCCCTACGCAGAAGCCTGGGTGGCTGGTTCAGGAGCTTTGCCTGCTGGCTCCCATTTATGATTTTTTTTGAAGAAAGAAACATAAGGAAAACATTTGCTTTGACATTGGATCCACCCCCACATGTAACCGTAATTACAAGGCCTGGAGGGGGGAAAAAAGGATCATTCCAACTTGGGGCAAACCAGACTTGACAATATTGTGCTTAAACTTTCTGAAGAAGTGAAGCCAAGCTGTAACAAGGCACCCCTGGCACAGGTGGACAATGAAGGGGCACAGAGAGCCGTAACCCGGAGAAGCTTCCAGAGCCCAGGAGGTTGCCAGGACTACTTTTCTGAGGCACTCTTGGAGAAGTCTAGTATTTCCAGGCCTGGCTGTTGGAATAGCTGCTGCTACATACGCCTCAGGATGTTTGGCCATGAGCTGGTCAGATTCCTACTTCACAGGTTAAGATCCGACCACTTGACCTCTACGTGGAGCCTGACTGGATCCCCCTAAAAATGACAGCCTTAAAAGCACGGTAGGAACGGGGGCTTCTGAGAAGTCCCAAAGCACATAGTCACATGTGCTTTCTCCTTCAGTATCTGTGTGTCTGTAAAAGTTCAAATCCTGAGTCAAGTTTATTGTTTCTATCTCGTTTATTTTAAGTATAGTTTTACACTTTATTATGTGCAGTGACATCTTAAATGGAGCCTGTCACTCCATCTTGACTACTGCTAGGGGCTAGAGCCACTTACCATGTCACACATTTCAGCAGCCCTGATTAACGGTATCAGAACGAGCAGCTCCAACTCCAGCTTCCCTCCCAAAAATTTAGAATCTCTTATTTACGTGAAGCAAGACACTGGAACAACAGGATCCTACATCGAAAGCGAGAGGGCTTCCAAAATGGGGGGTGGCGGAGTTTTCCTTCTTCCTTTCCTTCCTTCCTTTTCTCTTTCTTTCCTTCCTTTCTCCTCTTTTCTTCCTTTCTTTCTTCTTTCCCTCTCTCCTTCTTTCCCTCCCTCCTTTCCTTGTCTTCCTCCCTCCCTCACGCCCTCCCTTCCTCCCTCCCTCCTTCTCTCTTTTTCTGAGAGTGGTAAATAATTAAACCGGTTTTGTGGAGCATGT
>JAQZBX010022872.1:0-31238 GCA_029593785.1 Cabassous unicinctus | reverse complement strand
GTGAAACCTTCCCCCTCTCATTCCCGTGTCTCCAAAATTTCAATTTAATTTTCAAAGAAGTTTTAGGTCACAGCAAAGTCACACACGGAATACTAGAGACTCCCACTTCTATAAATATCCGTGTACAAGTTTTGAGGTTAACAATTTCATTTCCCTGGGATAAATGCCCAGGAGCAAAAGTGTTGGTTTATTTGGTAGTTGCATGTTTAGGTGTGTGTTTGTTTTGTTTGGAAAATGTCAAGCTGATTTTTAATTGGCTATATCATTTTTCATTCCCACCAACACTGCATGAGTGATTCCATTTCACCAGGCCCAGCATTTGGTGGTTTCACTACTTTCATTATAGCCATTCTGATCGGTGTGTAATGATTACCATTGTATTTGAATTTGCATTTCCCTAATGCTTAAAGATGTCAAATATATTTTCATGTGCTTATTTGCCATCTCTATGCCCTCTCTGATTAATTGTTTCTTCTAGTCTTTTGCCCATTTTCTAATTGGATTGTTTGGGATTTGCTTTGTTTTTTTTTTTACTGTTGGGTTTTAAGAACACTTCCTATATTCTAAATATTAGTCCTTTTTTAGATATGTGGTTTATAAATATTTTGTCCCAGTCTGTAACTTGTCTCTTCATCTTCTTAACAGGGACTTTCAGAGAGCAAAAGATTGTAATTTTGATGAAGTCAAATTTAACAGTTTTTCCTTTTAGGGATCATAATTTTGGTGTCAAGTCTAAGAAGTCTTCGTGTAATATTAGGCACTACAGATTTAAAGTTTATTTATGTCTACAAAATACCTTGTTGAGGTTATGATAAGAATTGCATTAAACCTATAGAAGGAAAACTGGCATCTTTACTATGCTGAGTCTTCCAATCTGTATATATGATATCTCTTCAAGTATTTAGATTTTCTTTGATTTTTTTCATCTGCATTGTGTAGTTTTCAGCATATGAATCTCTTCCATGTTTTGTTAGATTTACACGTAAAATTTCATTTTTGTTTCTTGATGTAAATAATGTATATTTTTGGTGTCCATGTGCTCATTGCTAGTACATTGAAATATATTTGATATTTGTGTGTTTATTTTGTATCCTGCAACCTTCCTGAAATCACTTAGTTTTTTGTTTATTTCTTTTTTGTTGTTTTTGTAGATTCCCTGGTATTTTCAATGTAGGCCATCATGTCATAGGGACAGATTTATTTTTTCTTTCTGATCTATATGCCTTTTATTTTCTTTACTTGCCATATTGCACTGACTAGAATATGTAGCACTATATTGAATAAAAAAGGTGAGAACAGACTTCCAAACATTTTACCCAGTCAATCTTTCACCAAGAGTTAATGTTAGCTATAGATTTGTTTAGATGTCTTTATTAAGTTGGAGAAGTTCCCTTATATTCCTCATCTGCTGAAAATTTTGACATGAATGTGCATTTCATTTCGTCAAATGCTATTCCGCATGAATTGATATCAGGTGATTTTCATCTTTAGCCTACAAATATGGTTTATTACATTGATGGGTTTTCAGATATTGAAGCAGATTGGCATCCCTTCTATAAAACCCACTTGTTCATGGTGTATAGTTCTTTATATAAATTCTATTTGCCCTTTTTTTTTTTGCTAAGGATGTTTCTGTCTATATTCAGGAGACATATTGGGATATCGGTCTGGAATTTTCCTTTTTGTACTGCCTTTATCTAGTTTTGGTGTCAGTGTTATATTAGCTTCATGACTGAAATTGAGATGGGTTTAATCTTCATCTATTACCTGGAAGAGATTGTATAGAATTGGTGTTAATTCTTCTGTGTACTTTTGTAGAATCATTGGTGAAACCACCTGAGCCAGGAGATTTTGAGGGGAAAGTTTTTGTATTCATGACTTTAATTTCCTTTGTAGTTACAAGACTTTTAGAATGATCTATTTAATGTTGGGTGAGTTGTGGTTCTTAGTGTGTTGTGAGGAATTCATTGCAGTTTTGAAGTTTATGTGTGTAGGGTTACTTCTAGTATTCTCTTATAATCATTTTGATGTCTGTGCAACCTGTAGTGATATATCCTGATTCATTCCTGATAACAGTAATTGTGTCTTCTTTCTTTTGTCTTTGTCAGCCTTGCTAGCGTTTTATCAATTTTATTGATCTTTTTAGGATGTCAGCTTTGTTTCATTGATATTTTCTAGTGTTTTCCATTGTGTTTTTCTTTTCTTTTTTTTTTTTAAGATTTATTTATTTATTTATCCCCCCCTTGCTGCTTGTGTTTGCTGTGTCCATTTGCTGTGTGTTTTTTCCGTGTCTGTTTATCTCCCCCTTGCTGTGAGGTTCTGCTGCATCAGCCCACCACGCCGCGCGGGCCAGCCTGCTCTCACAAGGAGGCCCTGGGAAGCGAACCCCGGCCTCCCACATGGTAAAGGGGGCCTCTATCGATTGAGCCACACCCGCTTCCCTTTATTTTCAATTTCATTATTTCTTTTCTAATCTTTATTTATTTTTATGGATGAATAATATTCCTTTATGTGTATATACCACATTTTATTTATCCATTCATCAGTTGATAGACACTTGGGTTTCTTCCACCTTTTGGCAATTGTGAATAATGCCACTACGAACATTGGTGTGCAGATATCTCTTTGAGTCCCTGCTTTCAATTTTGGGGGTATATACCTAGAAGTGGGACTGCTGGGTCATATGGTAATTCTATACTTAACCTTCTGAGGAACCACAAAACTGTCTTTCACAGTGTCTGTACCATTTTACATTGCCACCAGCAATGAATGAGTTCCTATTTCTCCACACCCTCTCCAACACTTACAATTTCCTGTTTTATTAAAAGTAGACATTCTAGTGGGTATAAAATAGTATTGCATTGTGGTTTTGAATTGCATTTCCCTGATGGCTAATAATGTTGAGCATCTTTTCATGTGCTTTTTGCCCATTTGTGTATTCTCTTTGGAGAAAAATCTATTCATGTCTTTTGCCCATTTTAACTTTTTTTTTTCTTTCTGTGTTTAAATTGAAGATTTCTTTATATATTTTGGATATTAAACTCTTATCAGGTCTGTGCTTTACAAATATTTTCTCCCATTGTGTAGACTGTCGTTTTATATCCACGATAAAGTCTTTTGATGCATAAAACTTTTTAATTTTGATAAAGTCCCATTTATCTATGTTTTCTTTTCTTGCTTGTGTTTTGGGCATAAAGTGTTAAGAAACTATAGATTACACAATGTCCTGAAGTTTCTTTCCTATGTTTTTTTTTTCCCCCTAGGAGTTTGATAATTCTGGCTCTTCTATTTAGGTCTTTGATCCAGTTTTTGAGTTGATTTTTGTAAAAGGTATGTTGCAGAGCTGCATTAGAATCTCATCAAAGTGGAAATCTAGGCCCACACTCAACATTTGCTGCTGGGAGTGGGAGTGGGACCACAGTATTCCTGTGGTGTGGCTGGGGTAGAGCAGTTAGTGTCAAAACATTTTACATTTTGCAAGGCTACCCATTCAATGTCCCCTTGCTGGAGAGACTAGGCTTTGGGGGGCTTTTTAAAAAAATCTGCTCCTATTGCTGACTCCAAGTTGCCAGCTTCTTTGGCTCCAAACCTGAGACTGCTGAGGCAAAAATAAAATCCAGAGATGTCACCTTTGTGTCATTCCTTGGGTCCTTCTTCTCTTTACTTTTCAGAGCCTTCTGATATTTGATTTTCATTTAATATCCATGGTTTTTACATGTACTTAGTATGAGAACTAGGGAAAATGTCTACTCTATCTTCCTCAAAATATCAGTTTTGACAAACATTTAAAGGCATGAAAAACTAAGTGTAAAGTCAACTTAATGCAGTAGCATTGGTATTTGCATCATTTTCTGCCAGTTTTAAATTGCTGATATGAATCACAGAGTTCAACTCAGGATCAATTGGTGTTTGCATAGTGAATGCAAAAGAATGAAAATATTAGATTTGATAAAAGGTAATTAGTAGAGCATATTTAATAGCAAAACAGAATTCATTTCAAAGTTAAATATTCATGATTTGGGGATTATCAACTCTTTGGAATTAGATGACTAATCAAGAACTAAAAGTTCTTTCTAACAGTTCATAATTGTCATTAATTTTTATCTTAGACTTACTCTATTAGGTGTGATTAAAGATAGGAAAAGTTTAAGGTAGAGCTAATACCCTAAAGGAGTTACTAATTTCACTAAAGAAATAAAATAAAACAAGAAATATAAATGTTTGATCTGAAGAATAAGCCAAACTCTGAAGGATGGAATGGACAAGGGAGGGCAGAGCTATGCAGAGGACACTCCAGGCAGAAAGAAGTGCCATAAATCACTCAATTCTTAACTCCAAATTGATAATGTCTGTAGTGTACTCTGTTAGGAAATGGTGTGACAATGTGTAAGGGCTTCATAGGAGATAGAGTCCTCTCCAATTAGCATATCTTCCATAATTCTCGAGATTTCCTAGATATCCACCTTCATGAGGCTCCAATGAGGCTCTGCAAAACACCTTATACAAAAATCAACTCAAAATGAATCAAAGACCTAGATATAAGAGGCAGAATTATCAAACTCCTAAAAGAAAACATAAGAAAGCATCTTCAGGACATTGTGTTAGTCAATGGTTTCACTGACTTTACACCCAAAGCATAAGCAACAAAAGACAAAATAGATAAATGGGACTTCATCAAAATGAAAAACTTTTGGGCATCAAAGGCATTTATCATGAAAGTGAAATCACAACCTATACAATGGGAGAAAATATTTTGTAAAGAAATTCTGACTCTACAATAAAGAGACAAACAAATTAGTCAAAAAATGGTGAAAATACTTGAATAAACATTTTCCTAAAGAAGATATACAAGTGGTCAAAAGCATATGAAAAGATGCTGAACACCATTAGCCATTACGAAAATCCATATCAAAACCACAATGCAATATCGTTACATACCATTAAAAAGCTACTTTAACAGAAAGCACTAATTAAAAGTATTGAAATTCAAAACCTCCCCCAAAACAAAGCCAACAACAACAACAACACACAATAAAAATAAAACAAGTTAAATATAAAAATTATTATTTTTTGGTTGGCTTTGTTTGGGGAGAGGTTTTGGATTACAGAAGGGTTGCAACTGTGGCCAGAAAGGATCACTGCTGTGGAGTATTGGTGGTAGGGGGATATGTAGGGAAGGGTGCACCTGGGGCATGCCTCTATGGAATATGAATGAGTTCGTATGATCATGGGGTGTTGTCTCGGTGGGTGGAGACCCACAGAATAGCTGATGGAATATTGAATTCCCATCCTGGGGAGTCCTGCTACATTCCTGGCAAGAATCACTTGAGTATATGGGCAGTGCCTAGTGAAGGAGGACAGACCATTATGCCCAGCCCTTGATACTGATGCTTGTATTTATGAACCTTGTGTTTGTGAAATTGAAACTTAGCCTAGTAATATATGTTGTCTAAGAGTTACATCCTAAAAGCCTCCTTGTTCGAATGTGACCTCTCTCTAAGCCAAACTCAGGATATAAATTCACTACCTTCTCTCCTATGTGGGACATGACTCCCGGGGATCAGCCTCCCTGGCACTGAGGGATTATTACCAAGTGCCAACTAGTGATGCATTTAGAAAAAGACCTTAACTAAAGGGAGTAAATATTAAATGCAAATTAGTTTTTATGGCTAAGAGATTTCAGAGTGAGTCAGGAGGTCATTCCAGAGGTTACCTTATACATGTTTCTAGAGAATCTCACTGACTGCCACAGTAAACAGTGTCTCAAGCAGGGGTGTTCCTGAGGGCTATAGAGACATCTAGACACTATAGACAAGGCAGAAAACCTCAGGAAATTGGCACCCCATCAGTGGACCTTATCTTGAAACATATGATAACCTATCTTCCTAATGTAACAAGATTTAGACTCATTTATAATTTTCCTACACATGGTACTTCTGCCCCATTTATTTGAACCTGTAATTAGCACTATACCCATTAAATATATTTCCCAGAAACATAAATCTTCTGGCTGAATATATGCTGGTTGAGTCCTGAATATCAGCAGGGTTGCAGCCAACACCTACCTTCCAATTCATTGGACTCAACCAGGACAACTTACAAAAGGATGATGATGGACAGCACCCATCCCAAAAAACAGGGTATCTACAACTGCATACAAGACAGTTCCATCCATCTTAGGCCCCTTGGACTCTAAGCCCCTTTCAATTGGAAGCAGAGTGGGCATCACCACCCCCAAAACCTCAAGATTGAGGAATGAACAAATATAAGAGGGGAATGAAACTTTGGACTAAAGTAGACTTATTATTATTCTAGTAATGGAAGAACTTGATATAAAATTAGTGGTCACCAGAGGTTCTGAGGGGAGGGAGAGGGAAAAAGAGGTGTAACATGGGGCATTTTTGGGACATTGGAGTTGTGCTGCATGATATCGCAGTAACAGATACAAGCTGTTACACATTTTGTTAAAAACTATAAAATTGTGTGGTGCAAAATGTAAACCATAATGTAAATTATAGACCATGCTTAGTAGCAATGCTTTAATATGCATTCATCAATTGTAAAAAATGTACCACATTAAAGAAAGATGTTTTTAATGGAGGAAAGTGTGGGAGGGGGAAGGGATGGGTTATATGGGCATTCCCTATATTTTTGATGTAACATTTATATAATCTAAAGCTCCTTTAAAAATAAAGAAAAAATGAATTTAAATTCAGATTAAAAGAAAATAGGGTAGAAAAAGTAAAATTAGGCTACGAATCTTGTTAGTAAAAGCAGTTTCTGTGCAGTTGACTACAGTTTTATTTAAAATCCAGAAAGATTGTAACAAAGGTGCCACACTAATGCAAAATGTTAATAACTGGGAAAATTGTGTGGATTGGGATATATGGGAACTCTGTATATTTTCATGATTTTTCTGTAAACCTACGTAAATAAATAAATAAATAAATAATAAATAAAGAAAAATTTTAAAAAGTATTGGAGAAGATATGGAAAATAAGAATACTTATTCATTGTGGATGGGAATATAAAATGGTACAGTCACTGTAGAAGACAGTTTGGCAGTTCTTCAGAAAATTAAGGATAGAATTACCATAAGTCCTGGCAATCCCACTTAAGAGGTATATTTCCAAAAGAATTGAAAGCAGAGACTTAAACAGATATTTGTATACTTATGTTCATAGTGGCATTATTCACAATTGTCAAAAGATGAAAGCAACCCTAGTTTCCACCACCTGAGGAGTGGATAAGTAAACTGTGGTATATATATGCAATGGAATATTATCCAGCCATGAAAAAGAATGCAGTTTTAATACATGTGACAACATGGATGAACCTTGAATACATCATGTTGAGTGAAATAAGTCAGACACACAATGACGAATATTGTATCATATCACTGATATTAAGTAATTAGAATAAACAAATTCATAAATCCTGAAACTAGAATACATGTTAAGAGGAGCCAGATAGGGGTAGGAAATGGAATTTAATGCTTAATTGGTACAGAATTTTCATTTGGAGTGGTGGAAAATTTTGTTATTGTTTGGGGTGATGGTAGCACAACACTGTGAACATAATATCACTGAATTATATATTTGAATGTGTTTAAAGGCAGACATTTTAAGTTGTATAAATGTTACTAGAATAAAAATTTTTTTAAATTTTTGGACTGTATAACACAAACAGTGAACCGTAATTTAAATCATGACTCTAGCTAATAGTACAATTACAGTAGTATTCTTTCAGTGATTGTAAAAAATGTACCACACTAATGCAAGGTATTAATAATAGGGAGTGGTATATGGGAACTCTTTATTTACTGCATGATTTCTCTGTAACCCTTCAACTTCTCTACTAAAAGAAGAAACATACAAAAAGCCCCACAAGGTTTAACAGGATGCTGTTAGGTACTAGAATTCTTCAGCTTTTTCAAATGCAACAGGAGGAAAATTAAGGATAAAGAGATAAAGGAGAAGGAAAGGAAAGGAGAGAGAGAGGAGAAGGAGGCAGAGGAGGACGAACACAAATGAGAAAGAGCAGATGTTAGAATTTATCAGAGACAGGAGCAAGAGCTCTCAAAACCTACCAGAAATGACTTGGCAATACCGCATCTCAGTTGAATAATAGTTCAAGAATTATATGAACTCTATAGCACAGAAAAACAAATGCCACTGAAATCCCAAGCGAGTCATGTATAACAGATTTCACTGCATTAAAACTGAGCAAATTTTTACATAATAACCTTCATACTGTTCAAAATCTCTTAGTGCAATATTTAGATGATACATGAAAACTATAAAAACTATCATTTACAAATTATGAATGTTTTGTTTTGAGAGTTGAAGCTCCTCAATTTATAATCTTAATAATAAATTCAGGAGGGTAGTACCATAATTATGTATATTGTTTATGAATTATTTATCTAAAGGCGATATTTCACTGAAATTTGAAGGTCAGATCCAATACAGTCATAAACTACTGAACCAAAAATTTACTGACAGGCAAATGTTTAATTAATGTTTAAAATTTTATCAATGGCAGGTTAAATATTTTATGAATAGGGAGCAATCTAAGTATAAGTAAATAAATTTTTATATATTAGAATATCTGATGTGCAATGCTTTACAATACCTACTTATAGACATTCAAATATTTCCAGATGAAATATCTGGTTATTACTAAGTTACTATTTTTCCTGTACATGTTTGTTTTATTAATTCATTCCAAATATAGACTTGGATTTGTTTCACAAGAAAAACAAAATATACATATTTAACTTATTTTTTAGTTATAACTGTTAAACCTATATATACAATACCCAGTGAGGCACAGGTAATTGAGCAAGACCCTGTTAATAATAATATTTTGTTAGTACAATTCATGATTTTAGTTAAATGTTAATAATTGAAAAACACTTACAGGATAAAGGAATAAATTAGTTGAAAGCAAGTAAAATGTTACTTTTTATCATTTCTTCCCAAAATGAACTGACTGTGAATTGACAAGGAAGCTACTCATATCATCAGAATTATATAACCTAAAGGTCTCTACTAATAAAGTTTTTATGCCATGGGAAAGAAACTTGCAGAATTAGTATCCATGCTCATATGTTATATATTAATAGCATCAGAAACTTATGATGAATAAGCCTATATATGCAAGTGGCTTAAGTAACTATTACAAAACACTGCAACAAATTGGAGGAACCCTTTATAAAAATTATGGCTCTTGACCAGTGGAACCAAATCAAGAACTCAGAGATAGACCCTCACATCTATAGTCAAGTGATTTTTGACAAGGCTGTTAAGCCCACCCAAAAGGGCCAGAACAGTCTATTCAACAAATGATGCCGGTAGAACTGGATAGCCATATCCAAAAGAAAGAAAGAGGACTCCTACCTCACACTTTATACAAAAATTAACTCACAATGGATCAAAGACCTAAATATAAAAGCAACAGCCATAAAACTCCTTGAAAATGTAGGAAAACATCTTCAAGATCTTGTGGTAGGCAGTAGTTGCTTAAATCTTACACCTGAAGCACAAACAACAAAAGAAAAAATAGATAAATGTGACCTCCTCAAAATTCAACACTTTTGCACCTCAAAGGATTTTGTCCAAAAGGGTGAAAAGGCAGCCGGCTCAATGGGAGAAAATATTTGGCAATCACATGTCTGATAATTGTTTAATATCCATGATATATAAAGATATTATACAACAGAATAATTAAAAGACATCCTACCCCACTAAAAAATGGGCAAACGACTTCAAAAGACAATTGTCCAAAGAAGAAATACAAATGGCAAAGAAACACATGAAAAGATGTTCAACATCATTAGCCATTAGGGAAATGCAAATCAAACTACATTGAAGTACCATTTCACACCTATTAGACTGGCTGCTATTAAAAAGTCAGAAAACTGTAAATTTTAGAGAGGATGTAGAGAGATAGGAATGCTTATTCACTGTTGATGGGGCTGTAGAATGGTACAGCCACTGTGGAGGACTGTCTGGCAGATCCTAAGGAAGTTAAACATAGACTTGCCATTGCTAGGTATATACCCAGAAAAACTGAGATCAGTCACACGAATAGACATCTGCACACCGAAGTTCATAGCAGCGTTATTCACGATTGCCAAAAATTGGAAACAACCCAGGTGTCCATCAACTGATGAATGGATAAACAAATTGTGGTGTATTCACGTGATGGAATATTATGCAGCAGTTAGAAGAAATGAAGTTGTGAAACATATAACAACATGGATGAACTTGGAGGGCATTATGTTGAGTGGAGCAAACCAGAAACAAAAGGAAAAATGCTGTATGATTGCGCTATGATGAACTAAATATGCAAACTCATGGAATTAATAATTAGAATATAGGTCACTAGAAAATAGAATGTGGGTAGAGAAAGGAAATTTGATGGCTATTTTGTGCAGAATTGGTTAAAAGTTGTTTGTAAATATTGGAAATGAATGGAAATGGTGAGAGCACATCATGGTGTTTGTGACCAGCAGAACTATTATATGGGTATGACAGTAGTTGAAAGGGAAAGTGTAAGGACATGTATATTACTAGAAGGAAAGCTAACAAGTATAATATGGTACTGTATAACAGTGAAACCTCATGTAAAATACGAATATGGGTGATATTGCATATGTAAGACTGTTTTTACAAAATACAAATAAGCTAGAGAGAAGGAAACAGAGTAACAGCTATGTACAGCAGGGGAAGCATAGAGAGATTGAGAAGTGATGAGTTTTGTTTGTTTGGTTGGTTGGTTTTTGTTTTTTGGTATGATTATTATTATTACTGGAATAATGAAAATGCCCTAAAAATGACTGAAGTGATGAATGCCCAACTATGTGATTATACCGAATACCATTGATTGTACACTTTGGATGGATTTATCCTTTATTAACAGGCATCAATAAAATTGATTTGTTTAAAAAAGTATGCTTCTGCATTTTGCATACACAAATATTCAGAATTATATAAATTTCCAAATTATATGTGTTTTAACATAAATTTATATAATCTTGCAAATTCCTTAAACTAATTTTAATATATATTTAGCACATGCCTGCTTTCCGTTTTTGTCTGTTTGCTTTTATTTTTCCTTTTTAGCATTGAATTCACCTACTATTAACTCCGTCTACCTTAGGAATTGCAGATACAGAATGTACATACCACCATATCCCCCTTCTGCACCGATTGCAGACATCATTCATCATTCATCAGTCTAAGCCTTTTTCTTCACTGAACACCTAACAGCATATCTTTCTTGACACGTGGCTCCAGGCAGCTAGTAACATGGGATTAGAATTGATCTTGATAATGAAACCCCATCCATCATTACCTGGTCCTGAACTAGGTATGAATTTAACTTAACTCAATGTTCTGCTTACCATCTTACCATGCTACTATCAGTGCATTACTGTTGTTTTCCTCATCCTTCACTATTCAATTCAGATGCTGAACTCTGACTCCTAGCAGCTATAAGTGTATTATCCTTAAATTAACATTCCACATAATAGCTGTAATTTATTTTTCAAATTCTGCCATGAATATGACACTGTAGATAAAAGAAATTATAAAATGTTTGAAGCATCTGTGTTACACTCTGAAGTACAACTATTGAAAATAACAGTTGGCTGTTTACAGTATTTTATGGTTTTCTCTATCATACTAACCTGTGAGATATACACCATTGAGCTTTCAAAGACAGGTAATAAAATCTCAGAATGACTGGAATATACCATAATGATGACTGGGAGTCATATACCTTTGCTTATTTCAGTTTTTTTTTCTGTTTATAACAAAAAATGGATATCCATAGTGTCCTATTTAGTTGGATATAAAATCAGTGTAATGTTAGGTTTATACCACATCAAGTGAAGTGCCAGATGTGTTTTTCAAAGATTCAGATTTTGCTCATTATTATCCACATTCGAGGTGCAGAATTCAAATTCATCTGTCACTCAGGCTTTCTATGCTTTCTAGAATATCCTTTAAAACTTTTAAAAGGCCATTGAACTTTAGCAGGAACTTCATTAAAGATTCATGGACAAAATTTTAAGTAAACAATTCACATTATATTACTAATCTCTACTTTTGTGAATGAGTTAATTTGATTACATTCAATTATTCAGCAAGCATTTAAAGAACACCTAATCTGTCACATACTTGTTACCAAAGCTACAAAGATTAAACAAATAAGCAATAACAGTATCAACCATTCTCTGTTTTCAAAAAGCGTATACTCTTATAAGAAAACCAATAAGTGAAGAGAATATTTCAAAACTGATAAAATGCTAAAATAACAATAAACCTTATATTCAGTAGAATTAAAATTCTAATATTTCCCTAAAGCCCCATAAATCCTGCTTTTGATAAGCTGTCAGTAGGTTACCAATAAAAACTATATATATGTATGTTCATATATATGAATATA
This sequence comes from Cabassous unicinctus, assembly GCA_029593785.1. Lineage (NCBI taxonomy): Eukaryota > Metazoa > Chordata > Mammalia > Cingulata > Chlamyphoridae > Cabassous > Cabassous unicinctus. Next base: position 18,782 of record JAQZBX010022872.1, on the reverse strand, counting down.
TTTGAAATCCTTTTAATGTATACTTCACACTTCAAATATAACACTGCTTTTTAAAATACTGTATATGTGCATGTAATCAATATACACTGGTATTGGAAATGTAACTGCTTAAAGGAGTATAACATAACCTTTTTAAATGGTTAATCTGCTTGAAATTATAGGATGTCACCATCTTCTCCAAACCGAGGAGTAAATGAGTCATGATTTTAAATGTAAGGCCTAGGTGTGAGGTTCTGAAAAAACTAGAGCAGGAGTCATGTATTCTATGGATTGCTTTTCCCTATCAGCATCTACTTTTATTAAATAGTACTGCATTTATGGAAACAATGGGACATTAAGACCAGTATTCTGGCCTTGTATAGGGGTAGTACCACTTACAAAGGGAATTGCTATCATTTAAAATTTTTTCTTTTTTAGAGAAGTTATGGGTTTATGAAACAATCATTTATAAAACGTAGGCTTACCATGTACCACCCTATTATTAACACCTTGCATTGGTGTGGAACATTTCTTACAATTGATGAAAGCACAGTTTTACAATTGTTCTATTAACTATAGTCCATGGTTTAACTTAGGGTGTGCTGTTTGTGTAGGGTACTTTCATGGGTCTTTTAAAATTTTTATTCTGTTACCATATATATAATCTAACGTTTTTCCTTTTAATCACATTCAGATATAAATTTCAGTGCTGTTAATTATGTTCACTATGTTGTGGTACCATCACCACGATCCATTGCCAAAATATTCCCATCATTCTGAATAGAAACTCTGTACATTTTAAGCCTTAACTTCCCATTCCTTATTCCCACCCCATGCCCTGGTAATCTTTACCTTAGATTCTGACTCTAGGAATTTGCTTAATCTAATTATTTCAATTCAGTGAGATCATAAAATATTTTCCTTTTGTGGCTGGCTTATGTCACTTAACATGATGTCTTCAAGGTTCATCCATGTATGATACATGCTGCATGTATCAGTACTTCATTCCTTTTTACAGCTGAATGATATTCCACTGTTATGTATATATCACATTTCATTTATCCATTCATTGGTTTATGTACACTTGGGTTACTTCCATCTTTCGGCAATTGTGATTAATGCTGCTATGAGCATGGTGTTCAGATATCTGTTTGAGGCCCTGCTTTCAATTCTTTTAGGTATACACATAGTAGTCAGATTGCCAGGTCGTAAGGTTATTCTATACTTAGCTTTCTGAGGAACCACCAAATTTTCTTCAGCTGCAGCAGCAGCGCTATTTTTCACTGCCACCAAGAATCGCTGTTATTTTAAAGGAAGAATATCAAATAAATTACTGTTTCAAAATACCATGTGCTTTTTTCTCTTGTGGGGCGAGGAAAAATTGCTCCAGAAAGGGAGGAGGAGACATAAACAAGGTTCATAATTTATTTGGCTCACAATAAACCTAAATTTCATAACCAAAAATTTTAAAACATGCTTTCTGTAACTTGCAGAGTTCTAGTGACAAGTGTGATCTTTAATTCGCAGAAGTAGTTCGACACTGATCATTGTTTTCTGAAGCTCACTTATTTTACTCCTGGCTGATCTATGCAAGAAAATGCAAAGTCATAACCCAAGCAGATATAGTAAAATACTGATGAGGATCCTTATTCAAGGAACATCATTAAGCAATTATTTTTAATAATCCCAGGTTTAATTTTACTTATATTGTCAGTATCATTAGGTTGAACAGAAAAAGATTCACCAAGAAAAGATAAATCAGAGCCAGTAAAGAGTATACACCAGAGGTTTCAGAAAATAACTTTGACCTTGTACTCTACTATTAACAACACTGGATTCCACAGCCGTGGATTTTTAGGGGCTCGATTATTCACATCCTCTTCCTTTAACTTCTGCTTTATAACTGTTCTGGATTGGAAAATCTGCATTGGTCATAATACAAAAAACTGGGGTTTCTATTCTCTCCTCACAAGACTGAATTTATACTCTCAATCGTACTCAAGCATAGGGAAGAGAAGACGTTCTATGTGTGGTCCCATTAGTTTCAGAAAGAGAGTAACAGCCAAGGCATGAGGTAGATATTCACATTCAACTATTCAGTGTCCTTTTCCCTTGCTTAATAAAAAGACAAGTCACTCATTTTCCAATAAAAAGGGTAAGGTAGAACGAGAGAATCAGAAATAACCATCATCTCCGTACTTCCAAGAGGTTGGAAGTTCCTCTTGCAGAGATACATGACAAAGAGAAAAAGAAATAGAAAAGAAGCCTGTTGTGCAAAGTGATGTGCCCAGAAGAAATATAAATAACATGGGGGGATGTTGTGGTAGTTTGAGTCTTTTGTGGACCCCAGAAAATTATGTTCTTAAATTGGCCCATTCCTGTGGGTATGGGACCTTTCGGTTGAATTACTTCAGTTGGGGGCCTTTGACTGGATTATTTCAAAGAGACAAGACCCAGGGTTGTTCTTGGTCTGCTTGCTGGATTTCTTTATAAAGAGGATTAAGATAGAGAAAAAGCCACAGGAAGGGAGAGCAATGTCCAGAAGCTGAGAGAGAAGGCCCCAGGAGCCAAAAGCTAAGAGAAGTTATTGAAGCCAGACACTGAAACAGCAAGGCAGGAAGAGAGGGGAGAGATGAGCAGACGCTGCCGTGTGCCTGATCATCCACAGATGCAGCTCTAAGAGAAAGCATCTTCTGATGATGCCTTGATTTGGACATTTTCACAACCTCAGAACTGTAAGCTTATAAGTTAACAAATCGCCATTTTGAAAACCAACCTATTTCTGGTATGTTGCCTGGGCAGCCTTTAGCAAACTAAAACAGAGGTGCTATTTTAATTCATTGTGCATTAACATAGTTAAATTATCTTTATAAAAGGATATATTGCTACAACTATGCAATAAAGACTGAATCAGCATATTGCATTCATTTCTGAGCATTAATTCCTTAAAATTAGAATGTCTTCTATAACCATTTCTATATATAAGTAGGAATTATGTAATATTAGGAAGAAGCTGAAGCAGTTTGGAAGATTTGGCATAGAAATATATAAGTAGGATTTCACCTCTTATGATAGATACATAAATAGACAATAGAGAACATAAATGGATTCATAAAAATGCTCAATTAACATACAAGAAGGCAGAAAAAGTGGAAAAAGAAACAAAGAAAAAATGGAAAAATACAAAATAGTAGCACAATGGCATATTTCAACCCAAATGTCTCAATAATCACAATAAATGTGAATGACCCAAACCTACCAGTCAAAAGAAAGAGACAGTGTAAAACTGGATAAGAAAGAAAACCCCACCAGTATAGTGTCTATAAGAAAACCACTTTAAATATGAAGACACATATAGGTTTAGAAAAAAAGGAGTGGAGAAAATATAACATGCAAATACTAACCAAAGAAAGCTGGAATAACTACATTACATATAATGTATAAAGCAGGCTTCAAACCAGGGAGTTCCCAGGGAAAAAGAGAGACATTACATAATGATGACGCTATCTAGCTTCTATTGTCAGCCACATGTATATCATTGAACACATGTCCTACTAAATCATTGTATTTCCTACCTAATGCCCTCACTGGATTCTGGTATGAAGTGTATTTCCTTGCTAAGATCAGAGTCAATTATATTTGAACAGAGACATGTTTAGATTTGGTGCTGATATGTGAGATGCTGAGTTCAGCATCTACAGAGCTCCATAGTGCTGGGCAAATTACTTAATCCAATTAAACTTCAGTTTCTCATTTGTAGAGTGGCTATAATAAGACCTAAACTGGGTGATTTATGTAAAGTGTTTAACACAGCATCTGATGTATGAGGCATTGTGGCAGTTTGATATTTTGTATGAATGCTAAAAATAGATATTGTATTATGTTTGTAAACTGGTCTGTCCCTCCAGGCATATTAGATTATATTGGATTCAGAGGTTTCACTTTTACTTGATTAAATAATGATTAAGGCTTTGATTGGGCCACATCAGCAGGACATGGCATCTCCGCCCCCTTGGTGGGCGGGAACTCACAGAGAAACTGCACCATGAGAACAGAGTTTGGAATTTTGAGCTGGAGCCCTAGAAGTAAGCACACAGAGGAGCAGAGGAGCTGAGCCTGGAGAGAATCAAGCCCCAGGGAGAGAGACACAGCTGGTCTTGTGGAGACAGCAGGGCAGCTGAGCCCAGAGAGAAACAAACCCCAGAAAGAGAGGAACCTGGGAAGCCTGAACTCTTGGAAGATGTCGGCAGCCATCTTGCTCCAACATGTGGTAAACAGACTTTGGTGAGGGAAGTAACCTATGCTTTATGACCTGGTAACTGTAAGCTTCTACCCCAAATAAATACCCTTTATAAAAGCCAATAGATTTCTGGTATTTTGCATCAGCACCCTTTTGGCTGACTAATACAAAATTTGATACCAAGGAGTGGGGAAGTGCTTTTGCAATTACCAAAATGCTGGAACGGTTTTATAAATGGGTAAGGGGTATTTATTGGAGAAATTGTGAGATGTTTGGTAAAGGAGACCTACAGTGCTTTGAAGAGACTGTTGATAGTAATATGGACTCTAAAGAGACTTTTTATGATGCCTTAGAAGTAAATGCTGAAACTATTATTGGAAACTGGAGGAAAGGCAATCTGTGTTTTAAAAGTCACAGAGAACTTAGCAAGATTAACTCCTGGTGTTTTATGGAAGGCAGAATTTGAAAATGGTGAGCCTGGGCATTTAGCTGAAGAACTTTCCAAAGTAAACTCAGAGAATGCAGCTTGTGTTCTCCTTGCATTTGATAGCAAAATGCTAGATAAGAGAGATAAGCTGAGGATGAACTGTTGGGCACAAAGAAAATAGAAACTGATTCTGGAAATTCCAAGCCTCTGGAAATCAAGCTCCCAGATGATAGTGTCCCATTTGAAGACTCAACTAAACTTGGAACTTGTAAATCAGGATTGAAGATGCGGTTATCTCAGAAAGGCTTGTGGAAAGTCTTACTGTCTGATGGCTTGGACCCCTGCTTCTTGCATGCTAAACCAGCAAGCTTTTTGAGACAGCTGTATGAACAAAACTACTATCAGCCTGGACTAAAAGGGACATGGAAAGGAAAGACTGAAGGAGAAACAGCTTTAAGAGGAAAACCATGGAAGCTGAGATCTGGAATTAAGATATCACATTACACCAAGAGAGGAACCCCACCCATGTGTACAGAGAGGGTGAGTTTGTCCCAGTAGTTGAAGAAGGTGGGTGTTCCCACCTGATGTTTGGGGAGAGTTTTGTCACCCCGGGGTACAGAGAAGGTGGAGCACATTCCTCAAGGATTAGGGAGGTTAAGGTCACCACCCCATCAATCAGTCTGAGAAGGGTGGGCCTGTCCCCCATGGATTAAGGAAGACCAGGTGGTCAACTCATTGCATTGAGAGGGTTGAGCCTGTATGCCAAAGGTTAGGGAGGATGTTGTCTTCATTCACTGTACTAGGGGGTTAAGATTCTAACCCAAAGATTGGGTAAAATGTGGCAATCATCCCAATGCTCTTGGAGGGTGAGGTCTGGAGCTTGGTCAACACCCCAATGCTTGATGAGGGTGGAACCAAGAAAATGGCCATTGGGCAAGCCTGTGGAAAGAGTGGGTCCCCAGGTGGCCCCAAGGAGAAGAAACCATCATCTTAAGAATGGCTCTCAGACTTTGATATCTAATGAAGTATGTCCTGCAGGTTTACTGAACAGTAGAGAACCCATGACTCATGTTTCCCTCCCAATTTCTCCTTATGATAATGAAAATGTTTATCTTTTGTCCATTTGTGTATTTGAAGCAGATAAATGGTTTTGTAAATTTCAGAGGTCTACAGCAGACAGGACTTTGCCTCAAGACAAACTGTATTTCTTTAAACTGATTATGATATGATTTTGTACTTAGTATTGTTACAGATCAAAGGTTTTTTGAATATGGTAATGTCTTTTTGGAATTCAGAGGGTGGAATGTGGCAGTTTGGTATTGTGTATGAATTCCAAGAATAGATATTAGATTATGTTTGTAAACTGTTCTGTCCCTCTGGGCATATTACATTATATTGGATTCAGAGGTTTCACTTTCACTTGATTAAATAATGATTAAGGCTTTGATTGGGCCATTTCAGTAGGACATTGCATCCCTGTCCCCCTGGTGGGTGGGGACTCACAGAGAAACCACACCACAGAGAACAGAGCTTGGAATTTTGAGCTGGAGCTTGGGAAGTAAGCACATAGAGGAGCAAAGGGGCTGAGCCCAGAGATAATTGATCCCCAGGAAGAGAGACAGAGATGGTTGCCTGATAGTCTACAGCTGGCTTTGTGGAGAGAGCAGGGCAGATGAGCCTGGAGAGAAACAAGCCCAGGGAAGAGAGGAACCCAGAAGCCTTAACTCTTGGCAGATGTCGGCAGCCATCTTGCTCCAACACACGACAACAGACTTTGATGGAGGGAAGTAACATATGCTTTATGGCATGGTAACTGTAAGCTTATACCCCAAATAAATATCCTTTATAAAAGCCAACAGATTTCTGGTATTTTGCATCAGCACCCTTTGGTTGACTAATACAGGCATTAATGTTTGTTCAATGATAAAAGTGAAAATTAGAAAATATCCCTCCTCCTACTACTACTACTATGCATGAGTTAGCTCAGAACAATTCTTCCACAATGCTCTTTCTGACTTGTTGAGTTCTTATATCCAGCAATATGACCTCACTGGGGGAAAAAAAAGTGACTGACTAAATATAGAGCCATTGTTCAGAGGTCTACTGAGTGCCAATCCATTGGATATCAGCAGCAGCAGCAGCTAAGCTTTTCTGAACCCTTTACATATTTTTGGTCACCATGTTTGTCTATCAGTTATTATTCCCATATTAGTCTTCATCTCCATTTGAATATGGTAGTTTCTTTAAATCACATCTAGAATGAGATGATTTCTCATTACTGCTCCTGTTTCCATCCTGGCCCCCGTACAATCAATTCTCAATGCAGAAGCCTTTGTGGTTATTTCAAAACCAATATCTAATCATGTAGCCCCTCCACTCAAAACCTTCTAAAGACTTCTCTTCTCATGCAATGTAAAACAACTTAAAATGGCAGGCAAGCCACCACCTGATCTACCTCCGCACCCCAGTAAGTCCCTGAGGTCATTTGTTACCGTATTTCCTCCTTCCCATTTTGCTTTCTTGTTCCTCAGAAGCTCCTGTGCACTAGCTATTCCCTCTACAGTGGCTCTCTCCTTCCCCAGACGTCCTCGGGGATAACTGGCTCACTTTCTTCAAGGCTTTGCTTTCCTGTCACCTCATGGAGCCTGACCCTGGGCATCCTGTTAAATTTCAGCCCAGTGCCTTACCTTGGTCCCCTTCCCTGACTTGCCTCCTGATTCCCCTTATCTTCTGTGACAGATTGAGTTAGGTACTTCAGACGAAAACATGTTCTTAATCTTAACCAACATTCCTGTGGATGTGAACCCATTGTAAATAGGACCTTTTGAAGACCTTATTTTTAGTCAGTAATTGAGTAGCCCACGGAATTACTGAAGACCCTATGCAGAGAAAAAGCCATATAGAGAAGCCAAAAGCAGGAAGAGGGAAGGAATCTGGGATAGAAAGTAGAGGTTATTACCAGGTGCATTGCCATGTGACAAAAAAGCCAAGGAACCCAATATCACCAGTAGCCAGTCCTGGAACACCAAAATCTTCAGCGAGAAAGCAGTGAATTGCTGATATCTCACTTTGGGACTTCTTCTAGCCTCAAAACTATGAGCCAATAAATTCTCATTGTTTAAGCCAACACATCGTGTGGTATTTGTCATGGCATCATGGAAAATAAGACAACTTCCTTTATTTTTTTCTCTTGTTTTCATAAGGTTTATCAGTTTATAACATGCTATTTAACATACTTGTTCCCTTTCATAATCATTAGTTATCTGTATCCCTCCTCACCATAATATATGTTCCATAAAGGCAGCCATCTTTGCCTGGTTTATTTACTTATATATATCAAATGTCTAAAACAGTGCCTGATCCATGGAAAAACTCAATAAATATTTGAATAACAGATAACTATGTTAAATAAATTAAGTTCCAGGCTTATTTCCTTCTCCTTTTGATTTCTCAACATCTTTCACAAATGAGGCTTCAAAGTATTTTGGGTTGTAAGGCTATCAGGATTCTCTGAAGAGATGGATATAACTGAGTTTCCACATGCCCTATCTCAGCCTGATTTTGCATTCAGAGGAAACATTAGTCTGACAATTCATACCTTCACTGCAGACTCTGACAAACTACCAAGGGGGGCATTCCTCTTATAACTCATAGAAAAGCTTTCAAAATGCTCTTTTATCTCTCTTTTAGTAAGCCACATACCTTGAATTCTACTCCCAAGCACTCTGAGAACTCTTTATAAGCTATCCATGCTAACAGCATTTTTCTCTCTTCTTTCCTGCCACCCTTCTTCAGATTAATCCTCTCCATCAATAACTCTTCAATGTTTCCAAAAACATCCAGACATATCTGACTCATATGATTGCAATATTTTATTTTATTTATTTTCTCTCCTATTCATCACTCTGATCAACAGAGCAGGGCTTGGGAACTGGGTAGGCAAATAAAAATATTTCCTAAAACGTTGAAGGAGAGAGATGGTTATATTTATGTTTAAATTCCTCTCTCTTTCTCTCTCTCTCTGTCTCTCTCTCTCTGTCTCTCTCTCTCTCTCTCTCGGGCTGCATGCACTCACATACAGATGCTTTAGTACACTGATAAGCAAGCACATACACCGACACATACACACACAATTGGAAAATTACAAGTTGAAAGCTTACTATAATAATCAATGTCTCCATTCCCTGACATAGTTTAATAAGCTGTATTAAAAACAAATTAATATTTAATACCTTGGTTATCATCAAATTTATCAGCCACCAGAATAACTTGTAATGATTAATTAGTAACAGTTTTTTGACAATATAACATGAGCTGTAGGTTCCGTGGAAGAACTAAGTTAAACAAGGTGGTATTTGAAAAGACCAACCAGGTATTAGATGAAATGTTCTAGGAAGGAATATGTTTGATCTGACAGATTCTTCGAATACATAGTATGTCTTGCATGTCTGTACTCAGAAAAGAACATTGCTAGCAGCTGCTTTTATAAATATAAATGGTGTGTGGCAAAGAGCTAGTCAATGTGACTTCAATAACTTACTGGCACAACAAAGCTTCTTTCTGTAGTGGAGAAATATTAAGTTGGTGTGTAGAGGGAAGCAGATGTTACAGTAGGGATCGGGGTTTTTTGCCGATTACCATTTTCTGATTTCTATCATTTCTGACATTTTTTAGTCTGCTAAAGATTGGAGGAGAAGACGTCTGATTGGCAGCCTGACTTTGTTCTCTTTGCAGGTTGGTCAGATTGCAGAACTCACCCATTTGTATTTTATCACTTGAAATCCAAAGGAAATATTTAGACAGCATTCCCTGCAGATGATAAAAGAAACAGTGAAGGTTTTGCAATTTAAATATGCTGAGGTAGCAATTAGTTTTTAGGCTATTTAGAAAAGCAAACTGTGGGATGTTTTCCTGCAAGCTGGTTTAATTACTATTTCTGGATGTTGAGATAATAAATGTTGAGACATTTTCTGTAAAATGGGCCATTTTGATTTCTGTCTCTTTAAGTATTGATTTATTATTCTCAGTTTACACTCAAAACTGATTTAAAACAACACACACAGTGGTGTCACTGAGACACCAGGCTTAAATGCTCCAGGTTTCTGCACTCCTACAGAATTTTAAAACAACAAGCAAAAACTGGCAGAAACATCTTTCTCAAAGCTCTGGAAAATAATTAAATGTTTACAGTATCTAAATGAGCACCAAATCAAGAAAAAGGCAACATAAAATGGTAGGAAAACTTTGTGGCATTATTTCTATCCCTTCCTCCCAATCATCCCTGGCTTAGTGTGGAGCCAGTTCATACCTCCAGTGTGGGTCCCTGGTCCCGGTTCAAGATTAGGAAGAGTAACCCCTGTGACCATACTAGAGTGCATATCTGTCTGAAACAATCTGCTCGGTGGCAGCCTGAGGGACCAAATCAGGGCACTAATTTCTGGTTCACCCTCCTAGAACTCAGCCGGCAAAACACAGAAATGCCTGGAAAGACAGCTAAATCAGTGTAAGAAACAATCAAATTGCAGTAGGCTGGGGCAAAGGAATACCATCTTTAAGACATACAATGGAGCACCTGGGATCAGGATTAATGACTGTTTCCTAGGGGAAATATGGAAAGACAGTGCTTTCAGATCTACATAAATGGGGAAATTCTTAAAATGATGGGCACATACATAGGGCAACACACATGCTCAGAAAAAAAATGGAAAGGACCATAGGCTTTTGCTTCAGGTTATTCTTTAAGTTGATTGATAGGATAGCTAAGCTTTGACAGCACAAGCCAACACACAGACAATCTGCAAAGAATGTGAAAGGTGTTTTAGTTGTTTTTGTTACCTCTTAGCATTCAAAGAACTTTGTCATCCCACTTGCTAAATAAAAGCTTAAAGAACAGACACCTTAGTCACTAAATCCGACAATTACTACCTTAAAATATCAAAATGTCCAAAGTACAAAAAAAGATTACAAATCATACAAAGAAACATGAAATGTTGGCCATCTAAAGGAACAAGATAAAACCACACAAACAATCAATGAAGACTAGGCTTTTTGCTCAAAGAGATAAAGGAAAATATGGAAAATGAATGAAAAGATATCAGGAAAACAATAAGACCAAAATGAGAATTTCAATAGAGATAGAAATCATAAAATGAACAAATAGATTGAAACAAAGTATTCCCTAGAGGAGTTCAAGAGCAAATTAGAGCTAATAAAAGAAAGAATCAGAGAGCTTGAAGATAAAACAATTGAAATTATTCAGTCTGAGGAACAGAAAAGAAAAAGAATGAGGAAAAGTAAACAGAGCCTTAGAGACCTGCAAGGCATAATCAAGCATACCAATATACACATTATGGGAGTCCCAGAAGGAAAAGAAAGATGGAAAAATGTAGAAAGAATATTCAAAGAAATAATAATTCAAACTTTCCAAACCAAGCGATTTGAGTATACACATCCAGGAAGCTCAATGAACACCAAATTCAAAGAGATTCACAACCAAGAATGTTATCATCAATCTGTTGGACACCCAAGAAAAATAGACAATCCTTTAATTCACAAAAGTAAAGCAATGCATCATGTGGAAGGAAGCTTCAATAAGATTAAGTGCCAATTTCCCATCAGAAACTATGGCAGCAAGAAGGGAGTAGGATGACATATTAGGGAAAAATCCTACCACAAAGTCTGTATCTGTCAAAACTGTCTTTGACAAATGAGGGAGAAATTAAGACATTCCCAGATAAACAAAAGTTGAAGGAGTTCATCACTACTAAAGCAGTCCTACAAGACATGCTAAAAGGAGTTCTGGAATCAGTAGTCAAAGATCTCTCAAAAAAGAAATATCCTGGACCAGATGGCTTCACTGGTGAATTTTACCAAAAATTCAAAGAATTAACACCTCTCCTGATCAAACACTTCCAAAATAAATTGAAGAGGAGAGAACACTTTTTAACCCATTCTTTGAGACTGACATCACCCTAATCCCAAAGCCAATAAAGATGTAACAAGAAAAGAAAATCACAGCCCCAATTCCTTTATTAGTATAGATGTATATGTCCTCAACAGAACATTAGAAAACTGAATCTAACAGAACATTAAAAGTATTATAAGCCATGACCAAATGGGTTTTATTCTACAGATTCAAGTGTGGTTCAACATAAGAAAATCAATGTAATATGCCATATTAATAAAATGACAGAGATAAAAAATCCATGATCATTTCAAATGATTCAGAAAAGGTGTTTGTCAAAATATGGCACTCTGAAAACTAGTTCATATATCAAAACCCCACACCTAACATCAAACTAAATGGTGAAAAATTGAAGACTTTCCCCTAATATGAGGAACAAGATGACAATGCCCAATTTCACCACAGCTATTCAACATTGTACTGGAAATCTGACCAGAGCAATTAGGCAGGAAAATGAAATAAGAGACTCCAAACTGGAAAGGAAGAATTAAAATTATCCCTATTTGAAGATGACATGATCCAAATAAAGAGAAACTATCTAGAATCCACAAGAAAGCTACTATAGCTAATATATTAATACAGAAAAGTGGATGGATACAAGATTAACACTCAAAAATCAGTGGTCATTCTATACACCAGCAATGACAATCTGAAATAATTCCATTTACAATAGACTTAGAATAAAATATCTAGTAATAATTTAACCAAGGATTTAAAGGAGTTTTATACAGAAAACGTCAAATTGCTACTGACATAAATTAAAAAACACATAAAATAAAGAACATAAATGGAAATATATTCTATATTCATGGATCAGAAGACTTAATATCATTAAGATGTCAATACTACCATTCAATACATTGAATTTACAGATTCAATGTTATCCCAGTGAAAATTCCAACAGCCTTCTTTGCAGAAATGGGAAAGCTAAAAATCAAATTAATACAGAATGGAATGGGCCTATATAGCCAAAAACATCTTGAAAAAGAACAAAGTTGGAAGACTTGATTTCAAAATTTATTTCAAAGCTACAGGAATCAAAACAGTGTGGTACTAGCACAAGGACAGACATATAGATCAATAGAATAGAATTAAAAGTTCAGAAATAGATCCATACATATATGGACAATTAATTTTTGTTGAGGTTTCCAAGCGTACTCAATGGGGAAAGAATAGTCCCTTCAACAAATGGTGCTGGGAATACTAGATATCCATATGCAAAAGACTCCTACCTTACACCATATACAAAAACTAACTCAAAGTGTATCAAGACCTATATAAAAATGCTAAAAGTATAAAATTTTTAGAGAACATAGGAAAAATTTCTTCAAGACTTTTGTGGCCGTTTGGCAGTTTGATGTAATTATGAATTCCAAAAATATAATTGGATCATGCTTGTAATCTGATCTGTTAATCTGGGCATGATTAAGTTATGATTAGGGCATTGACTGGGCCACGTGAGTAGGGCGTTGAGCCCCACCCCTTGGTGGGTGGGGAATCCAATATAAAAGGCAAGGCAAAGGACAGAAGAAGCAGTCTTTTGAGAAGCAGTTTTGATGTTGGAAAGAAGGCCCCAGGAGAAGAGAATCAAGCCGTTCGCCTGATCGTCTACAGCTTACCTTGTGGAGGAAACAGGAGCTAAGCCTGGAGAGAAACACAGCCCCGGGAAGAAACAGCCCCGGGAAGAGAAGAACCCCAGAAGCCTGAACCCTGGCAAATGTCGGCAACTGTCTTGTTCCAACACATGGCAATGAACTTTGGTGAGAAGAAACTTAACGCTTTATGGCCTGGTATCTGTGGACTTCTACTCCAAATAAATACCCTTTATAAAGACCAACCTATTTTTGGTATTTCACATTAGCACCCCTTTGGCTGACTAATACAACTTTGTATTAGGCAATGGATTCATAGACTTTATACTGAAAGCATGAGCAGCAAAAGAAAAAATGTATAAATAAGACTTTGTCCAAATTTAAAACTTTTGTATATCAAAGGACATTATCAAGAAAGGGAAAAAATGACCAACAGAATAAGAGAGAATATTTGGAATCCATATATCAGATAATGGTTTATATTCCAGAATATTTGAAGAATTCCTACAACTCCACAACAAGATGATGACTCAATTAAAAGTTAAGCAAAAGAATTCAATAGACATTCTCCAAAGAATAAATACAAATGGCCAATAAGCACATGAAATGATACCAAATATCATTAGCCATTAGGGAAATGCTCACATCCATTACATGTCTATTGTTTTAAAAAATGGAAAATAAAAAGTGTTGATGATGCAGAGAAGTAAGAACCCTTGTCTATCATTCATGGGAATGTAAAATTATGCAGCAGCTGTGCAATATGTTTGGTGATTCCTCAAAAGGTTAAACATAGAATTAGCATATGACCCAGCAATCCTACTTCTTGGTATAGACCCAAAAGAATTGAAAGCAGTTACTCAAATAGCTATTGATACACCCATGGAAAAATTTTAGTAATGGATGGTGATAAATGGTAGCACAACATTTTGAATGTAATTAATACCACTGAACTGTATACTGCAAAGTGGTAAAATGAGTAATTTTATGTGGTATATTTGTTACCACAATACATTTTTTTTTAAAAAAGAGCTTTTGAATTCTATTCCAAGTATATCTCATTGCTTGTCTGGATTTCCTATTTAGGGAGTATTTACATATATATTAAGATATTTTAACAGCTTTATTGAATTATAACTTATATACCATTAAACTGATCAATTTAAGTAAATATTCCAAGAATTTTAGTTAACTTTGAGTTGTGCTCCCTAAAGATCCCTTTTCTACTAAGTTCTGAGGACAGAGTAGTGAGCACAACACTGATTATTCTTTTATTTTGGTTCTGGTTGCATTAATAACTCAACTCTTTGAGAAAGCTAAAATGCCCTTTTGGTCCCTGGCGCATGCATTAGAGGCTTTTGCTCCCCTTTGAATGCCTGAAGTTGGCAAATACTATTTTAACCAACCCTGCAGAAATTGCAACTGCTTTATAGTGTGAAACATACAGCCTTCTCACATATATATATTAAATCTTGCTAGTTTACGTAGTGGTAATAAGGAAGTCAGTGTGGCTAACTAAATTTGGGTGGGCAATTTTATTTTACTGGATTCATAATGAGTCATGATAAAAAATATCTAAAGAAGAAAAGCTCCTCCATTATTTGATTACTTTAAATTTCCTGAAGAAAGTGATTATCTACAAATTCATTGTTTTTAATAACTAGCCAAAAAAAATCATCCAAATCATTATTTTTGGCAATAGGTGTTCAGGGACCTGTAAAATCATATTTATTCAGTAATTGGGTTTCTCTTCCTTAAGTGATTCCATTTGATTAAGCAGGATAAATAAAGCATCAAATGTCCATTTCAAGAACAAGAAAGTCTTAACTATTCTTTTAAAGAAGTTAGCCTTCTACCTAGTTTTGTAGCAAATAGACTATCGCTCTAATTGTAGAAGGTTTAACCATATTAAGGAAATAGTAATCTAGCATTTGGCCAAATAAGTGAAAAGAGTGATAGTTGATAGCGGAATCTCTGTTTTCTTACATATTTGGAGATTGTATTGTCTTGGCTAAATGGGTATTCTGGTTAGTTTAGTCATTCTAAATACTCCCAATGTTTTATATAATGATAAATTATGATACTCTTGACTACAAGTGAATGGTGCTTAAATGTTATTTTTTTCTTGGGTGTACAGGTGCTTACAAATAAAACATCCACTAATAGTATCATTGCATCTTCAATACAGATGTGCCCATTTGTCACATTCTTGTACATTAGTGCTAAAAAGCACTTTGGAGACCATATAGTTTAAGAACCACATTTATGGACAGGAAAACTGAGAGAACAAGACGTTATGATTGACCTGCAAGCATTTTGAAACAAGAGCCAAAATTGCTACCCAGGTTCTTTAGAGCCTTATTCCATTATGCCTTATGATGGCTAACTGAATAGACTGGGTTATCTTTGGTTAATCATTGGGTTTTTTTTTTTTAATTCAAAGATATTTTTGTAATATGCAGAGCTAAGTGACTATATCAGACTAGCTTAGCACAACACAAACATACACACACAGGAAAACGATTACTTCTTCAATTCATCTGGAATAACTTATATATTACATTAATTTAGAGATCCCATTTAGAGGTGCTCATTCAGCTGTTTATCAAGTAATTATTTTAAAAGTTGGTTTTAAAACTGAAATTATACCTGTGGAGAAAATAATTTCTAGTTTCTTCTAAATTCCTTGCATATAATAGCAATTCATATTTCTTCATATTATGCTCTCAAATATATTACCAGCTTATCTTAAAAGTATCTCCCATGTGGACTGCAAAGTGGAGATTTACGGAGTTAATACTGTCTCATATTAAACCATTATTCCTAGTTCCAACTTTCTTGCTCTATCACATTAGGTGCAATTGTCGAGTCACTACTGAAAAAATAACCTGACAAAACTAAATACCTGAGAAACACTGCACCTTTAGTGTGCTACATAATTGCTTGATAATAACATTCAAAATAGTTTTCATTTCACTATTGATGAACTCCAACGTCAATGGGCCGTATTACTGGAATTTTGTGATTTATATCCTATAGCAAGTTAATTCATCTTATTACTATATTTCTATTATTTTTATTAATCACTACAGTTCTGTTAAAGCTCTGTATGCTCATTATAACCTTCAAATAGAAAGTTACCCCCACACTGAGGACAATGTGCTTCAGCTAGCTTTGTGCAAACCTAAAGGAGTAGTGCTTATTACCTTTGATTTTATCAGATTATGTCTTGCAAATTGCCTTTGTGCTAGCTGGTAATTAGGAATTTTTCACAGAGCTATATATATCTTTTTGTTTGTGAAGGATACTCCTTTCACCTGTCTTGGAGCGGAATTATAAATACTGTTTCAAAGCCAAATGTCTTATTCTTCTAGACAGGTTAATATTTGCTATTCTTATTTATAAGAGGCTTGTGAAAATACAATTTTGGAACCCCAATTTTAAAATTATGTCTCCATATTATATTGTAATTACATCAGCAATCTGTGACATAAGCACATATAATAGGCTGAATTTCTTTTAAAATATAAATATAACAGCAAATATCATAGAATCGCTTTCAAATCTCCGAAGAGTCCTAGGAAAAAGGTTCATTATCCCTTGAGAGATGCCTGGAAGTGAAGTGAATTAACCCAAAGATACACCTCTCATAATTGTTCGAGAGTGTGATTCATTCCTCCACATTAACTTTATCATGTCTCAAGACCTAAAGCACTTTTTACTTTGAATCTTTAGTATAAGTAAATGTAAAAAGTTTATCCAATAGAGTACGGTGCCTTGATTTGGACTTTATTTTAGCCTCAAAACCATAGCTAATAAATCCCCACTGTTTAAGTTCATTTCATGGTATTTGCTTAAGCAGCCTAGAAAAGTAAAACACTCTCTCCCACATTGCCTCAGGTTTTTTTTAAAGATTTATTTTATTTATTTATTTCTCCCTTCCCCCCTTGCTGTTTGCACTTACTGTCTGCTCTCTGTCTCTATTCGTTGTTGCTGTCTGTGTCTGCTCATCTTCTTTTTAGGGGGCACCGGGAACTGAACCCAGTACCTCCCATGTGGAAAGGAGGTGGCCAATCACTTGAGCCACTTCTGCTCCCTGCTTGTTGTGTCTTTCTTTGTGTCTCCTCCTTGTGTCTCCTCTTTGTGTCATCTCATTGCATCATCTTATTGCGTCAGCTCGCCATGCCAGCCCCTTGCGTCAGCTTGTTGTCTGGCTCATTTTCTTTAGGAGGCACTGGAACCCAAACCCATGTGGTAGGCAGGTGCCCAACTGCTTGAGCCACATCTGCTTCCCATTGCCTCAGTTTTTGATGGGAAGTGGCATGTGTT
The DNA here is from genome assembly GCA_029593785.1 of Cabassous unicinctus. NCBI lineage: Eukaryota > Metazoa > Chordata > Mammalia > Cingulata > Chlamyphoridae > Cabassous > Cabassous unicinctus. The sequence continues at coordinate 1,251 of JAQZBX010022872.1, read as the reverse complement.
TCTAATGAGCAAGTGACCATAAATTCTGGTTTGTCTGGGACCATGTCGGTTTGTGGATATTGTCCCAGTGTTCTGTCCATTTTATCATTTTAGCAATCTCAAAAAATGCCTTGATTCAGACAACACATTCTGTGATTATTTGACCACCCTGCCTACGAGGCACTTCTGCTGATTAGATGGTAGTCTTGGCTGCTGGTAGGAATGCATGCTTTGCTGCATCAAAAGATGGACTTGAACTTGTTAGCACTCAATCTGGGGCATTGGAAGATGGTCAGTCGTCAGAATTATTCTCATCCATAAACATAGTATATTGTTGCCTAAAGGGGAACATTTAAGGGCAATCCAAAGACTTCCTGCCCTCTAAGTGTCTTTCTCAGAGAAGCTGACCTAAATAACCTAGTGATCTGTGCCTTGTGTCAGGCAATCCCTCCTTAGTCAGCTCTCATAAATCAGGTCAATATACATCGAAGGGGACTTCCTACTTCTCTACTGAGAATACAGCCAGCAAACAGGGCTTGGCCCTCAAAGAGACCGAAGACAGCTGGGTAAGGCGCAGATGTAAACAAAGAACCATGTGGAGTAATTGGAAAATAGAATGCACTTTCCTGGACTCCAACCACAGAGATTATAATCCATCACGTCTGTTTTAAGAGCCAGCATTTTCCATTTTTCACAAGTACCCTACATTTAGACCACACACAGAGAACCCTGCTCTAGGTGGTGTGGAGTCAGGAAAGGTATATTGGTGCTTAAAATTGTGTTTAGAAATATTCCTCTGTTACTGATGGTTAACAAAATCCATTCTGACCCTAAGATTTCACGGCAAGTGTACAGCCCTTTCCTATATGAGTGAAAAGAAATTTTTAGTAACAGGGCATGCAGATCAGCTGGTGAAGTACAATTGTAGGTGGTGAGAGTTGACAGAAAGAAAGCAAATAAGTATACGTAGTTGTATTAGTCAGCCAAAGGGGTGCTGGTGCAAAATATCAGAAATCTGTTGGTCTTTATAAAGGATATTTATTTGAGGTAGAAGTCCACAGTTACCAGGCCATAAAGCATAAGTTACTTCCCTCACCAATGTCTATTGCCACATGTTGGAGCAAGATGGCTGCCGATGTCTGCGAGGGTTCAGGCTTCCTGGGTTCCTCTCTTCCCGGGGCTGCGTTTCTCTCCGGGCTCAGCTCCGCTGTTTCCTCCACAAGGTCAGCTGTAGACTATGAGGCTCTCTAGGTTTTGCCTGTCTCCACAAGG
>JAQZBX010022871.1:18746-31345 GCA_029593785.1 Cabassous unicinctus | reverse complement strand
TTCTAATCTCAATAACATGCCAGGAAATAAAGTGAATTCTTGATGCTATTTTATAGTCTTCAATTCTGTTCTATAAAATAAGTAAAGGAAAATAATGATGAAAAACTGTCTTGATAAACATGAGAACAAAGATAACTGAGCAAAAGTACCCTCACAAAACTGGTTACTTTCTCCTATGATTATTGTTTCCTCCCACAAGAGAACTGATATTTGGATGTGTGCAGAATCACAGTGTTTACATGATGTGAATCAAATTCCATTACTTTGGCACACTAAAAGGAAAGGACCATTCTCCTTTCCAACAAAAGAAAGTTACCCATGAAGCCTTTGCTGAGAAAGAGGAACAAAAAGAATAAATGGAAGTGAAATTAGTTAATGACCTTGAAACACAATGCTGCTTACTTCACAGCCAGTTCTCCCTCATCACAGAGAGGAGACAGGGATGTTCTGCCCAGTACCTCTCCTATGGCCTTCTGTAGCTCCATGGTCTTCATAGGGTCACTCACTGTTCTAAATCCGAGTGTCTACTCAGCTGGCAGCTCATGCCTTGGACTTGGACTGCATCTCTGAAAACCACAGCTGATATTGACAAGGCTCTCCTAAGAAAGACTCACTTATTCACTGGGGAAGTGTCAATGGCAAAAATGGGGTTGCTTTGTGGCAGTCTTCTTAGCAATGAAGATTGGATTTCTACAACCATTGCAATGCCTTGGAAAACTCTCTGGAGAGGGTTATCCTCAAAGAGTAGCACAAGATGTCACAGGCCAGATTGGGCAGGTGCTGCCACATCCTAGGTAATAGAAAATAACATACATAACACACAAAGGATCAGTGGAATAACTGAAATAAGTTCTGCTGATTCACATTTTGGTTAAGACTACTCTTCAAAAAGTAATAAACAAGTGTTTTAATCCCACTGAGTACATTTTTTAGAAAACTGCTTAAGATTCAGCAAGTCTTAGAATCTGCCTTCCTTGTATGGAAAGCTGAATTATCATTTGAATTAAAGTTCTGCATTTCAGAAAGCACCATGGAGTAGAATTAAGCAAAGAGGTAATTGAGTTCCCATAGAAACTGACTGAGCAGAAGCAATGCTTCGTGTTAGTTAGCATTAAAGAACATACCTTATTTAAGAGGTCAATAGTATGAAAAGAATATAGTCAGGGAAAAAAATGAAACATTTCAAAATACAAAACCATAAAAATATTGAATTCTTGCATCTTTTATCCAGGAAAGGCTGAGGTGGGCATCTCTGGCTCTGATTTTCAAGTTGACTCACAGCTACATTTCACCTTACAGAAAATCTGGAGAAAACTTTGCTTGTGTTAACAAAATCTTTTTCTTTTTTTGTCTGGACTGCCATTTAACTATCCAGATAACTAAAATTCATTGGCTCTGTTTATTTCATAAGCTACTTGATCTTTCTGTGTTCTATGGAAGCCCACATATTATATCGCTCAGTATTTGAAGTTACAAATCACGCTACTTCCATGGTCTGGCCTGTGTTCCCACCCACGGCCCCACATCCCAATTCCCAGGGTTCAACCTTGTGACTTGGAGGCTAAAGGACCCTTGTCCTCCCTTGGGGCAGCCATCCTGCCTGGGAGCCTGAATGGTAACAGGGACCTGCTGGAATAGACAGGACACAAGCTGGGATGGGCCCAGGATTCTTGGTGGTGACAGGATCCTCCTGAACCCAGAGTAGGGATGGACATGGTCAAGGTCCCCATGGAACCCAGTTGAGCAGGTTTGTCTTCTAGACAGTTCATGTTTACAATTGGAATCTAGGCTGTTCATAGCATCTCCACAAACTGCATAAGTCAAAAAGGGGAAAAAGGAGGGCAGTTATCTGGGGGATTCAGGCTGCTTAATGCCCATCAGGATGATTTGGAGTGGTCAACATTTTTTTAAAAAATCAGTCTCTCTGTCTCTGGTTTCACAGGGCTGGGGTTGTGCTTTTCATTTCTCCCTACAAATGCACACACATGCCATTCCTCACCCAGCACCCTCGGGCCTAGGGGCTGACAAGGTCCTTGCCCATAACTTTCCTTTGTTAAAAATCTAATGAGGATGAAAAGATGTTTGTGATATAGGAAGGCTCCCAAAACTTAGCACCTAGGGAAGGTCCTCTGTTGTAGAGATCTAAGGATTGTATTGTCCTCCACTATCATCATTTCAACTACATCCATTGGCCAATGACTTCTAAATCCATCTTTCCACTGAGTCACATGCCTGCTTCTCTCAGCTTCCCTTGCATTTACATATGGTCATGTGACTAAATTCCAGCCAACAGAATGTGAGTGGAAGTAGTGTACACTCTGGTACTACCTCCAGGCTGAGGTCATGTTAGTCTCCCATGCTGATCTGCCATATTTTTCCTCAATGAGGGATGATATGCATGTGCACCAAATTAGTGAACTCAGTGAACATGGTACCCATATTTTAAAAATAACTTGAAATGAGCCTGATTTTTTCCATTACTGCTTGCAGGAAGGTTGTACTCTGATTAGGAATACCTATTTTGAAATTCACATCAGCGAGAAATAAACTTCTATTATCTTAAACCACTGAAATTTTGGGGTTTCTATGTTAATAGTAGTTAGTGTTACCCTAACCAATATAATATCTAACTGCCTTTTGGATATCTCCTAGAACTTCTATAAGCACATTTAAGTCAAGGTATTGAAAATGACACTAACCCATCATTGTCCTCCCCAATTAATAAGACATACTAAGACATTTTCCTCCCTAGTCGGCATGGTAATAAAAGAAATTAGAAATGCCAGTAGAATATACCTTGCTCAGTATCCTGGGTTTTTTTTTTTATTTTGTTTTCTTTTTTAAAATTAATTTATTTTTATTTTTAAAGAAGCTTTAGATTACATAAATGTTACATAAAAAATATAAGGGTTTCCCACATGCCCTGACCCCACCCCTTCCTATACCTTCCAACATCAACAAAATCCTTCATTAGTGTGGTACATTTGTTATAATTGATGAACCCATACTGAAGCATTGCTACTAACCATGGACTATAGTTTACATTATAGTTTATACTCTGTCCTACAAAATTACGTAGGTTATGACAAAATATACAATGACCTGTATCCATCATTGCAATGTCATGCAGGACAATTCCAATTTCCCTAAAATGCCTCCATATTACACCTATTCTTCTTTCTCCCATCCCTCAGAACCTCTGGTGGCCACTGCCTTTTTATCAATGATAAGAGCTCTTCAATTGCTGGAATTATAATAATTCTTTAATAGAATAATAATAAGTCTACTTTAATCCATTCTTTATTGTCCAATCTTGAGGATTTTGGGATGGTAATGCCCACTCTGCTTCTAATTGAGAGAGAGCTTAGATCTCATGGGGCAGATGGATGGAGCTATCTTGCTTGCAGTTGCAGACACTCTCTGTTCCTTGGGATGGGCGTTGTCGATCATCATCTCCTTGTTAGTTGTCCTGGGTGAGTCCAATGAACTGGAGGGTAGGTGTTGAAACTCTGCTGAAATTCAGGGCTCAACTGGCACATAGCCGGACCAAAAATTTAGTCTCTGGGCCATATATTTATCAAGTATAGTGCTAATTATAGGTTCAAATAAAAGAGGCAGAGAAGCCATGTGTAGGGAACCTATAAATGGGTCTAACTCAGTTACAGTGGGGAGCATAAATTCCAAAGTAAGGCCCAATAACAGTGTGCTGAATTCCTGAGCTGTCTGCCCTGCTTATAGTTTCTGGATGTCTCCAGAGCCCTCAGGAGCCCCGCTATTTGAGGCAACGTTTACTGTGGCAGTCAATGAGATCCTGCTGAGACTTGCATAAGCTTAACCTCTGGAATGAATTCCTGACTCACTTTGAAATCTCTTAGCCATAAAAACTCATTTGTATTTACCATTTTCCCCTTTTGGTCAAGGTCTTTTTACAGATGCATTGCTAGTTGGTGCTTGGTAACAATCCCTCGGTGCCAGGGAGGCTCATCTTCAGGAGTCATGTCCCACATCGGGGGAAAGGTAGTGCATTTATATGCTGATTTTGGCTTAGAGAAAGTCCACATTAGAGCAACAAGGAGGCTTTCAGGAGGTAATTCTTAGGCAATATATAATACTAGGCTAAGTTCAATTTCACAAGAAAAGGTTCTTACGTGCAATCATCAACATCAAGGGCCTGGCGTAATGGTCTGTCTTCCTTCACTAGGAACTGTCCTTGTACATGGGGAATTCTTGCTGTCCTAATAGAGAATATAACAGAACTCCCTAGGATGGGAATTCAATATTCTTTTGGTTATTGTCTAGATCTCCACCCACTGAGACAATACCCCATGAACACGTGAACATATTCATATGCCTTAGAGGCACACATTTTGATTAAAACTACTGAATCATATTGGATATGAATTTGATTACTTTGCTGCGTTAATTCCACTTATCTAGAGCCCTGAAAAAAGTGAATCCAGTTCCTGGTTGGTAAACTGAAATTAGCTTGGGTAATATGAGCTGGATTCATGTTAGAGCAATGGATTCATATTTGCACGATGAATTCATTTTAGACCAATGGTTCTTAATTTAGGGAGGGGCGGGGGGGTTGATACCATTTAAGAATCCAAAGAATGTTTTAGATTTTCTCTTCAGTAAAAAGTACATACAAATGCACTTAAACTTTCATAAAATTTCAATGGATTCCCCCCAACAGGACAGTTGACCTCCAAGTTAAAAAACACAATTTTAAAAGAATTTGAATCTTTAATTACTAGTTATTCTCCACACTTCAAACTCTACTGAAATTAGAAATCTACATCTTTAGTAAAAGGAATACCTCATGATAATATATTTCTATTTAGTATGTGAAAGCAATAATTATTATGAAGTTGGTTGCAATAAAACAAGGGAGAAAATAGCAAAAGTAGAACAATATGTAATTAAATAGGTTTTGCGGCCTCTTGCCTTTCTATGGAATGCTTACATCTGGGTATGTTGCATGACTATGTCGATGCTGTAAAAGGCAAGTTGCCTAGTAAAAATGACATCTTCTCAAATACGTTTTATTATCAACAGAAAGCTAAGCTACATTATTATGGAATTATTCTTGCATTTTGATTGAAAGTATCATTTTCTTTCATTTCTTCATTCATTCCTTCAAAAAGAACATATAGGACTATTTGCACTAAATATTTTAAGGAAATACAAATAAGAATAGCACATGCTCATTGCCTAAGGGCACAAATATATTCCTCTATTTTCCATACTGATAATCTTGGTAAACACCAGAAGTCACAGAGAGGAATATAAGATCTCCATGGATGATAGCAATGACTGAACTATGAGATATGTTTTTTATGCTCACTCCCACACTATAAATCAAGATAAGAATTTTAAAGAAGTCTTTTGGAAGAAATAAACAACTGAAAAACTCCAAAGTACTACTTATTGGTGCACAATTTTTTAACAGTCAAACATATATTTTAAATAGGGAAATGTGTGGGAACAGAGATTAAAAGCATCATTTCAGATCAATGGTATAATAATAGATTTTCCTTTGGAGATTATTTTGAATGAGTCTAGACTAGTGAGAAAGTCATATGCACTAGAAATGTTCAATCTGATTTGGAGCAAAGGAAACACATGAAAGTAATGCTGCAGCCTAATGAAATTGTTCCTTCCAAATTGATGATTTATTTTTCTAATACACTGAAACTTGTCATAGAAAATAGGCAACTATGCTATCTACCTTCAGCCTTCCTAATGGTCAGATACTGGTGATTATCCATTATGTTCACATGACCCTTTCATTTTTCTTTCTTTTTTTGTTTTTGAAAGGCAGACTGCCACATGCAGTGCCTCATTTGGATGTGTCTGGAGTCTTGGAAGCTTGACTACCCTACGTTCTCCTACAAATGGACCTTGAGAGCTTGTTTGGAGGTTCTAGCAGGGGAGCGCAGCTTCTCGTATACCCTTGACCGAAGAACGGTCTTCCTCTAGCGGGGAAGTTCGTCCTCTTCGACCGAGCGCGCAGCTTCGGGAGGGACGCACATGGAGCAGTGAGGGAGGAAGGGGACACCTGCCTAGCCAGCCAGATCAGCCGAATCAACCCTGGCGATCAATGGGGTGACAGATGTCGCAGCCAGATCGCCCTCACATTCCACATGACCCTTTCAGAAGCTGCAAGGACTGCAGTGTCTTTGATCTACTGAAGTATTTATTTGCAGTGTTAAACCTCTTCTTGGAGGAAAATTTTGGAAACTGTTTTTTTTTTTTTTTTTACCGGGAGGTCCCGGGGATCGAACCCAGGTGCCTCCATATGGGAGATGGACGCCCAGCCATTTGAGCCACATCCACCCCCTTGGAAATTCTTTATAAAGATGAAGTACTTCTAATGCTTGGCAACACATCTAGCTTTACTGTGCTCCATAGTGCCATGTATTAGTGTAAAAAACACAGCCAAAATTTCTGAAAGAAATGTCAATTTCTTGAAATATATCATGTTCATCAGCACAAGGGACTTAAATCACTGCCTTTTTATGCAGTAATATAAAAAATTGATGTGGAATATGAAGCTCTTATCTAGTACCAATAATTTCACTCCCATTCTCAAGGACAAGTCCTGAAGAGTCCTGATTGACCTGAGAGTGGAATTGTCACATTTATTGAAGCCCTCTATTAAAATAATTTCCTAAAGAGAATTTGACAGGTATTTCCATCCATTTGAATAAGATAAAACTTTTAATCAAGGTCTTCAGCCATTATAATGACTAGTGTAGTGAATTAAGAGGTCCTTGGCCAAGCTGACACAATTAAAGAGGCTATTGGAGGTGGACATTTTGAATAAATCCTTAAGTTTCCATTACTGGAGTAGTAGCTGCATGGGTAGGAATTCACAATTACAAACCCTCTCAATTTCTCAGTAAAAAAGAACTTCAGACACCAAGAAAAACAGATCTTTTTAATATTACTTCCACTGAGAAATTAACATAGAAATATGGATATTAAAATTCCTAACCTGCTTGTAAAAACTGCTATATGATATACACCTTTACAAAAAGGATCTCATTGATATAAGAACAAAGTAAATGATGCAACTTGAATTCAATTTGCAGGGTATTCACGAATTACAGTGTTTCTTGATACAAGCCTATACTTGTGTGTCAAGGAGCACTCTAATCCCTTTTGCTAATACAAACCTTTGTGAATCAGGGTTTTCAGCTTAAGTTGCACTTTAGTTAAGAGAAAAGTTATTGGATATAAAAAAATGAGAGTTTCCAAGTAAAAGCCAATTCTACAATTATAACTTTACTTTTTTCTAGTCAAGTAATATCATCCACCCTTATAAAATTTACTTTTAACAAATTAATTATATTTCTTTTGCATTAAATTTTCACTAAAGCAAAAGGAGAGGGAGTAATATTTTGTAGAGACTATTTTCATACAATCTTATCAAAGGATCAAAGGAATAGATTTCTAATACAATAAAATCAATTACATATAAATTTTTTTATCTACATCATCATCTAAAGGCCTCACAATGGTTCCCATAATACTTTCTTGCATGCATTCTAATATTACGACACTTCAGTTTGTATTTGAATCACATAGACTTAATTCCATTTGGTTCTAATTAACAGATAACCTTTTTGAAAAATCACCCAGAGGGCTTCTCATTTGTAATCAGAGAAAAATCTTCAATTTTATTCAGAGCTATGTTTGTGAGGCTAGAAGTTTAATTGTATTCCTCAGCTTAGACCGACAAGAATTGTGTTTTGCTCTACCACTCACTCATATATCTCTACTGTGCTTATAATGTCCTCTCATCCTCCTTAATTACTTAATTTTAGGAGGGTTCAGATTGACAGTAATTATAACAAATTACTACAGGTATGCAGATTTGATCATTCTTCACATGATTTAATAGTCTTTAGATGGTCTATTCTTTGTACCTTTAACATTTACACAGTTATAAAGGTAATATAATTGGATAAAGCACTTATTCTTTTTATATTTAAAAAATTTTTCAGGCATAAAAACGCATAGAAAACAGAAACATAAGAAAACCTCTGTAACCACCACCCAGTTTAAGAAAGAAAGCATTCCTAAGTATTGCTTCTTTTTCCCAATTTAGAGAAAGAGTAACTGAAGTAATATTAAGTAAAGTTATCAGACATAAAGGCAGAATCTAAAATGAAAGGTATTGTTGCTCTTTACAAGGTAAATGTCCCCAATGAACTAATATTTAACCTTAATCATACATACTGACACCAGATAAGGTTAAGCTTGACATTTTGGCAAGTATATATACAAGTAATATGGATTGGTAAACCTATTACTTTCAAAACTGTCATCAAAATGTACTTAACCACTACATTTATATTACAATATTTGGATTTATTTTGATAGCCTACCATTTTTCTCTTGTAGTCTATAATATTCACATGCTCTTCTTATATTTTCAATCATTCATTGAAGGGAGAAGAAGTAAGGTCTCTACTTAATAAATTCACTGAACTGCATTCCTATAGTATTTGGTGAATAGAAACAGAAAGAAAATAGGGTAATGATAAAAATGAATTTTTCAAGTGGGCAGAATGGAAAAAGTTACTGAGGGAGTGAATGATAGCTGCAAATAAAAGAAATAGTAAATGTGAAAAATCTGAAAAGACAAGACATTGCAGAAAAGTCTAAGATGTTTTTGGGCAAAAGTACAATCAATACATCTCTAAAGGCATTTAACCCAAATTAAGTGAAAAAGAGAAACCTTCCAAAATTAATTTCATCACTATTTAATCAATCTCTAGCCAAATTATGTCATCAATTAAAATGGGCATATTATTTTGGTGATGTATGATTTATCAAAGAAAGAAAATTTAGACTACTACTCAGCAGAGTTTATTACCTGTTTAGTTTATTATTTTTTTTAAAGGTTCAGCTATATTATGGGGACCATCACCATTGCACAATTTAAGTCTTAAAAATTGATATGAATTTCTACTACTTTTTATGGGATAAAATATTGTTTTTGAGTTTCTTTCTTATCTGAAGGGAGAGGGCTGGAGAAAAATTTCTGAGGTTTCCACTTGCTCTTCACCATTTCTATAGTTATTATGCAAAGGACAAGGAAAGAATGTAGTGGCTTTTGCCAACCTCAAATACATTCATTTCAATTATATGTTTGGTGTCTGGAAAAAAAGGATAAGTGGGTTGATTTGTGGATGCAGTGAAACTATGCTCTGCTGGGTCTGTGACAGGATTACATTTACTTGTATAATGCATCAGGTCTCTGATTATCAAAGTCATCTAAGATCCTATGCCCAATGGTTACCTAAGTAAATGACTATGAGTCATTTTGGCAAAGGCCTGGAAGAATCCTTATCATATATACTTGCTATGGTTTATACTTGCCATGGACCCTCACTGTGATGAAGTCTCTCCCTCAGCCAGGGGGTTCCAGGTCTAAGAATTTGTATAAATTAAGCAATACTCTCATTGGTTGCCTGTATTATCTTGCACATAAGTACACTGTGCTCATTAACTTTTACCACAGCTCTGTGTTTCTATTCCCTTTGATTAACTCTTTGAATTTGATGCTCATTATAATAATTGCACTCAAATGCTTTGTAATGATTAAGCACTGCACCTGGCTTCTATTGCTTCAGGATCCTATCATTCCTTTTGTTTTAAGGATCTCTGTACTGTAATGGCATTTCCTACTCTCAGCCCTGAAATACAGAGAACACCCATCACTAAATATATCAATGATGCTAGTACTCCTTTCACTAGCACATTCTTTATCATTTTGGTAAATGGATAATCGACAATCCTCTGGAATTTCCTGTGGACTATGGTGAACTGGTGGGTTTTTCAGCCTCACATAGTATACTGATTATGGCAGTTTGATATTATTTATGAATTCCAAAAAGAGATACTGATTATGTTTGTAAACTGTTCTGTTCCTCTGGGCATGATACCCTTTGATTGATTTAAATTCCAAGGCTTTACGTTTACTTGATTAAATCAAGATTAGGGCTTTGATTCGACCACTTCATTAGGTCATGCAGGATTGAGTCCCTGCCCCCTTGGTGGGCTATATAAGCAGACACTCAATCAAGAACACAGAAGTAGAGACACAAGAAAAGAGAGAACTCCATAGGCATGGAAGAGGATTTTGATCCTGCGGCCCCGGGGAGAGATGAGCCCTTCGCCTGATAGTTTACAGCTGACCTTGTGAAGAGAACAGAGCAGCTGACCTGGAAAGAAACGAGCCCTCCAACCTACAGCTGAGATCAGAAGAAGCTGGGCCCATGGAACCTTAAGAGGAAAGAGGAAGGCTGAACCCTCACAGATGTCGCATGCCATCTTGCTTCAACACTTGGCAACAGAATTTGGTCAGGAAATAACCTTGAGTTGGACTCTTTAGGGTCTTGTAACTATAAGCTTTTACCCCCAAATAATTACCCTTTTTAAATGCCAACAGATTTCTTGTACCTTGCATCAGCACCCCTTTTGCTGTCTAATACATTGATCTAGCAATCCCACTCTGAGCCTTAGGTCTCTGCCTCCACTCTCTTCCATGGGAGTACTGTCATGCCACTAAGTGTGGGCCATCACTTTTTCCAAGCTTCTAAGAACCATCCTCAGCACTTGAGGAAGTCCTTGCCAGGATGTTAAATCTTCAATCACAAATGCGTACTCCCTTATCAATATCCCCAATTCAGAACCCATATATGTTCTCCTGACCCCTAACAGTACCTATTGGCAATATCTTGCAACTCCTTAATGCACAGCTCATTTTCTTTCTAAACCAGTTCAGCAATTTTCTGAACAGGTTTTGTTGTGGCTTGCTCCCTAAGTCGTTGGTCTGGTTGCCAGGAAAGGAGGGAGGAGATATACTAATGGGGGAAGGATGTTTTGGAAGACAGAGACCTCAGATTGTTTTCAAGCAAGTGGGAACACTACCCTCCCATAGGGAGGAGTGGGCCATTTCTGCAGACTTAAAGGGCTTTGGAAAATCTAGGGATTCAAGATTTTGAGCACATTGACCTATATACCACAGGATCCTACTCCTTCCCAATCTGGGTCATGATCTTGGCATTGTAGGTTGACCCGGGTTGAAAATTCAATCATCTGTGGAGATTGCTACCTTTATAATTAAGCACTGAACCTGATCCTCAGCTTTTGCTGCTTTCCAGAGACAAAGATCAATCTATAAAGAGGTTCTATGACTTTCATCATTCATTTAAATGGACAGTTTAGTCTTAACTTGTCTTTATCTTATGATTCCATAGCGCTTAAAATGACTAGTTTCTCCAACCCTTTCAATTGCATAGTATCTATCGAGGCATCTATCACATCCACTTTCCTCAACAAGGGAAGTTTTAATAATTGTGTTGATATAGCATTCCAGAGAATATCAGTACTCCAAATACAGCCCTCACTGATAATTGACCACAGGGTGATTCAGTGCCAAAGTCCAATTTTAGAGTTTGCTTCACCAATTCTTTTAGTTTTCCCACCACCTCTTTCTCCCTTAGGAAACTGACCCTGAGACAGAGGTTTTCTTGCAAGAAGGTTATTAGAATGTGCTCTTGGGCACAAAACCTCTGAGGAAGTGAGGGATGAAAGATTTGAAAAGAGGAGGAGGTGAACTATGAAGTTGCACAGAAGCAACCAATTCCACAGGGAGCTTTAGGGCTGGAATAGCCCTGCAGAGTGATCCTGAATTGAGACAAAGGGCCTGGGGCTTTTAACCGTACCCCATCAGTCACTAGATGCTGTCTGTACCCAGGTAGGTTGACTCTCTTCAGCCAACAGCAATTCCTAGAGGTGGACTCAGTTCTGAACCAACATTCCTGGTAGCTGGGGAAATGAGTGCCTTGGTCCAGAAGAGTTAATCTGTGTGGTAGACTGCATTGTCCACTAATTATGGCTAAAAAACAAGAGATGGTATCTATTAAAATGATTTTTTACCAGAGAATCAATTGGAGAATTTTTGAAAGAGATATCTTATTTAAGAAACAAAGAATCTTGAGAATTGAAATTCCAAGAAAACTAATTTAGCTATATTATTTTATTTTATTTTGATATGCATAATTGAACTAGCACTTTTTTTTTTTAGCAGAGTCTGCTTCATCAATTGGGAAAAAATGTATGTGAATGAAACTAATTTAGTATTCATAATGTAACCACTGAAGTGTTTTTGAGGAAATTTATTTGGCTTATCATGTCTACTGTAAGGAAATTTGCATGTTAAAAGTAACAGCAAATATCAAATATGCATGCATGACATGCTTTGAAAAACTGAAGACGAATTGATTCCAAACAATAAAAAATGACATGGTTATATTAATATGTTCATTTTCATTATATTAGAGTAGTTCCTACAAATATTGATAATTTCCTTCCTTGAAAGTATAAATTCTAGGATCTTCAGGCAATATAATTAGAATGAAGATTCTATTGCCCTTTATTTTCCTATTCCATCTTTGTTCTATGCTCACACATGTATACTTCACCTCATTGGTCAACTTGTAGCTCAATAGATTTCTAGATCAGAAAGAGGTCGAGAAGTGTCACTAAGAAGTCATCAGTATTGGAAAAGAAAGAAGAAA
>JAQZBX010022871.1:0-18646 GCA_029593785.1 Cabassous unicinctus | reverse complement strand
TTGGCTAATTACCTCCAGGACAATAAATCTATAACTTTTGATGTTATCTTCTCCAACTGTACAAAAAAGAAAATTGCATCTTATCAGTTTTCTATGTCAGTTTCTACCTCTACAGAGTTAAGAAATTTTTAGACCCAATCAACAGAAAATAATATATTAAACAAAGTTAACAGTTCTTTGGAGGTAAGATGACCTGATGCGGGCTAGTTAGTAAATCCTATAGGATGACATTCAACACTTACACAATCACTTTCACCTATCTCTTATTTTTGAATATTTATTTCTTAAAACTCTATCTTCTCCATATCACCCCAGCAAAATGTGGCCAAAATTACAGAAACAAAAGACATCAAAATGATTTTTGTTTTACTGTCTCTGGAAGATCTACATTCTAGTCACTAACACCAAAGAGACTGCCACTGCCTTGTAATTATAGTTGATTAATTTTGGAAATAAATAGGTCAGCCATGTTTACATTGGTAAAATTATGAGATCTCAAGTTTCTTCCTCCACATTGTATGTATTAAGTCCCTGACTAACAAATCATAGTGGCTATATTATAGTAATCAATTTCAAGGAAATAGGCACTTCTGTTTTATTAGTTCATATCATTGAATTTAGCGCTATAAGAAGAAAAATCTTTATGAAAAAAATCTCTGCTATCTATTTAGTGCAGTGTATTTTTAAAAATTAAGATACCATTTTCTATAATGACTTCTCCTCACCCATGTACATATTTCTAAAATTTGTACTATAGTTTCCAGACTTCCTTTTGCATACTAAACAAGAATGAAATTTTAAACCAAGATTTTCTCCTTATCCTTTTATTCACATAAAAGAAAATTTACTTGATGAAATGGTTCAATATTGTGAGACATATTATTTGAGAAAAATAATTTCTAAAGGTACCTCTTTGATACTCTAATTCTAGATGAAAGGAGAAACTAAAGTTTATGATGTTTTGGAGTCTGTAGACTCTTTAGATAGAGATGGTTATTTATACAAACATATATATAGGCCAAAAATACTCTTACAAAATTTTAACACAAATATAAAAATATATTTTTCATTTGATCAATAAGGGTCTCTAAAAATAACACACTTGCTGTTAAAGGATGTGTCAGATAATTGTCAAGTCTATTAAATTTGCAGTTACCTGAAGATTAAATACAATAAATTTCACCCTGCATAATTATTGAGAATATGTGTGATTTTATGATTTCCCAAAAGTGGTTGGAAATAAAGCTGATGTCTGAAGAAAGAAATGTAGATTATTCCATGATTCATTCTTACAAAAAATTAATATGCTCCATGATAGCAATGGAAAAATATGGAATTCCTTAGTTCTTGTCCCGGAATTCCTTTCTCCCAGCAGTAAACAAAGATGCTACCCTTTTCAGACCTTTTCTAATTAAGAGAAAAAACCCTTAACCAGAAGAGCCATGCTCATCTATCATCAGAATGCCAAATATGTTATTTAAAACAATTGATTCGGAAAGATTGAGCATTGACCATTTCATTACATTATGAAGGAGTCACTTAAGCCAGCAGGGATTCTTTAAATAGTATGTTCTCCTATTGTATTTAAAATGTGTTCACGCATCATTGAATACTTGAAAGAAAACCAGGGAGAGAAAATCTTCAGGCATAAGAACTAAGAGCCAATGCTGTACAAATATCAGAGACAAAGATGAAGTATTACTCATATCATGTACCTCAATATTCAACTGAGTAAATTTAGTAATAGTCCATTTATACTCCACTTTTCAGATACATGTTCCCAATATTCTGGTATCAACAATGAATTTCGTATTTTTCTGTTTTGTAGTTAAAGGGCTTTTTACAGGTAACTAGAGGCCATCACTTACATAATCTTTCTAGTACTTCCAATTATTGTCACTAACATTTTGGATTTCCACTAAATTTAATGTTCTCTGCCCCATCTCAGAAAACAAAGACTTGGCATCTAATTCTATAGCAGGATTTCTGCTTCTGGTAATGGTAAGACAGGCAAATTTGACCACCCGTTCCCATTACATAAAGTTATAAAAGCTCCACAAATAGTTTTAAAATGTGCTTGAAGACATAACAGAGCTACCAAGGAGGTGAAAAATTACCAGGCCAAGATTATAGGCAGCTCAGGAAGGTGAGTTTGGTTTTAAGGCTGCTTTTTATTTGGTGGAGTAAAGGCTAAGACAATGAAAAGCAATTTTGATAAGTATTTTTGGCAATCTCCTGGGAAGATTTTCCTAGCATTTGGCAAAAGCAAAAAACCTGCTGAAATCACCTTTCTTATGGATGGAGCTTCAAAAGATTGCCCCAAAGAGGAAACGGTAAAGACAAATGAATTTATATGGCTAAGAGACTTCAAAATTATTCGGGAGGTCTTTCCAGAGGTTATACTTATGCACATCTCAGCAGGATCTCATTGACTGCCAATGTATATATTGCCATATAGTGGGGCTCCTGAGGGCTCTGGAGACATCCAGACACTATAGGCAGGGCTGACAGCTCAGGAGTTTGGTGCCCCTCCAGTGGGTCCTACTTTGGAATTTATGTTCCCCAATGTGACAGAGTTGGACTCAGTTGTGGTTTCCCTACACACGGCTCTTCTACCCTTTATATTTGAACCTATTGTTAGTACTAGAGTTGGTAGCTTTATGTTCAAGAGACTTAAATCTCTGGGCTTCCCATATGCCAGTCGGGCCCTGAGTCTAAACAGAATTGCAACACCTGCTCTCCAGTTCATTGGAACTCACCCAGGACAACTAACAAGGAAATGATGATGGACAATGACCATACCAAGGAACAGAGAGCGTCTACAACTGTAAGCAAAATAGTCCTAACCATCTGTCCCATGGGAACTAAGGCCCTCTCAATTAGAGGCAGAGTGGGCATCACCATCCCTGAATACTCAGGATTGGGAGATGAACGAAGGACTAGAGTAGATCTACTGTTGTTCTGCTATAGATTTATTGTTATTCTAGCAATGGAAGAAATTTTATCATTGATGTGGAGGCAGTGACCACTGGAGGTTCTGAGGGGACGGAGAGGAGAAAAATAGGTGTAATATGTGGGCATTTTCAGGACATTGGAATTGTCCTGAATGATGTTGCAATGACAGATACAGGCCATTATATATCTTGTCATAACTTACAAAATTGTGTGGGAGAGAGTTCCAGCTATAATGTAAGCTTTAATCCACATTAGTGGCAACGTTCCAATATGTGTTCATCAATTGTAGCAAATGTATCCATTAATGAAGGATGTTGTTAATGTGGGAAAATGTGGGAGGGGTAGGTATTGGGGCCTATGGGAATCTCTTACATTTTTTATGTAACATTTATATAATCTAAGTATCTTTAAAAATAAATAAATAAATAAATACATAAATACATGAATAAATAAAAAGATTGTCCCATAGTAGGAAGGAGGAAGCTGGAAATAGACAGTCATCATAGGCATTGCAACTCAACTTCAAATGAACACCATCCCTTAATTGGTTTAATATGAGCCCTGATGGCAGTTGTTACCAGACATCTAGACAAGAAGTAAAAATCCTTTTTGAAGGAAGTCATGTTATCTGAGACCTCCAACTGTTTCTCTCTTTTTCAAATACAGTGACAAGTACAACATTGAAAATAACTAGATAATTTTTTTTAAAAAGACAATATGACAAAAACCAGATAGTAGAACCAAACTGCAGAATCTCCAAATATTGAGGTTGTCAGATACAGACATTTTATTTATTAAAAAAATAATGGGATTTTTTTTCTCCCAGAGAACTATAAGCTACTTAAAGGATACATGTAAAACATTAAAAACTAAAAATAAAGAACATAATGGATGGGTTTAGGGCAGTTTAGACACAGCTGATGAAAGAATTTGTGAACTGAAAGATAGGCAAGGAGATATTTTTCAAGGCACAGATATACAAAACATTGAAAATACAAAATAAAGCATAAGAAACATATGGTGGGGGGAAATCAGATCTTTAGAAACAGTAATAAAAAAAATTTTTTTTAAGAAAATTTTTATTCTAATAACATAAATACAAACATTTTAACCATATGCAAATATATAATTCAGTGGTATTAATTACATTTACAATGTTGTGCTACCGTCAACACTATCGCTTACCAAAACTTTTCCATCATCTCAAACAGAAATTCTGTACCATTGCCTAATCTAAGGTCATGAAGACTTACATTTATATATATATATTTTAAATTTTTTATTCTTTAAAAGCTACTTAGATTATGTAATTGTTACAAAAAACATTTAGGGATTCACAAATGTACCACTACCCACACCTCCCACACCCTCCCACATAAACATCCTTCATTAGTTTGGCACATTCATTGCAATTGATAAACATGTCCTGGGGCTTTCCCATTAAGCATGGATCATAGTGTAGTCTACACTATCTCCAACACAGTTCTGCTTGTTATGTGATGAAATAAAATGGCCTATATCTGTCCTTGCAATGTCACTCAGGACGATTCCCAAGTCCCAAAAAAGGCCCCGTATTACAACTGTTTTTCCCTCTCCCTACCCCCAGAGCCTCCAGTGACCACTGGCTCCACATCAATCTTGTAATTTCTTCCATTGCTAAAATCACAATGTGTCTATAGTAGAATACCAGTAAGTCGACTCTAGTCCATATCTCTTCCCCCAATCCTGAGGATTCTGGGATGGTGATGTCCACTCCACCTCCAATTGAAATGGGGCTTATATCCCATAGGAAAGATGGATGGGACTATCCTGCCTGCAGGAGCAGACTGTCTCCATTCCCTGGGATGACTATTGTCCATCATCATCTCCCCGCCAGTTGTCCTGGGTGAGTCCAATGAGCTGTAGAGTAGGTGTTGCAACTCCACTGAGGTTCTGGGCCCAGCTGGCACATGGACAGCCCAAAGACTCGAGTCTCTGGACGTACACCTACAAACTCCAGCACCAAGTATAGGTTTAAATAGAAGGGACAGATGAGCCATGTGTAGGGAAGCCATAATTGAGTCCAACTCTGTCACTCTCAGGAGTACAAATTCCAAAGTAGGGCCCACTGGCAAGGCACCAAACTCTGGAGCAATCTGCACTGACCATAGGACCTGGGTGTCTCCAGAGCCCTCAGGAGCCCCACTCTTCGGAGTGGTATTCACATTGGAAGTCTATGAGAACCTGCTGAGATGTGCATAAGCGTTACCTCTGGGATGACCTCCCAACTCACTTTGAAGTCTCTTAGCCATATAAACTCACTTGTCTTTACCTTTTCCTCCTTTTATTCGGGGTCTTTTTCCAGTTGCATTGCTAGCTGGTGCTTGGTAGCAATCCCTTGGTGCCAGGGAGGCTCATCCCTGGAAGTCATGTCCCATGTTGGGGGGAAGGCAATGCATTCATATGCTGAGTTTGGCTTAGAGAGAGGCCATATCCAAGCAACAAGGAGGCTCTCAGGAGGCAACCCTTAGGTTCCCTGTGACAATAGCCGAAGTTTCAATTTCAAGAGCAAAGACTCATAAGGCTCTTTAGTAATCAATATCAAGGGTCCATCAGTGGATCATCCTCCTTCGCCAGTCACTGCCCCTGCACTTTGGGGACTGTTGTTGCTCCCTTAGAGAATGTGGCAGAGCTCTCCACATGAGAATTCAGTATTCTCTCATTTATTGAGTGATTCTCCACCCACTATGACAATGCCCTGTGAACATTTGAACATTTTAATATACCTTGTATTTATGCTCAGGTGAACTTCCTCCCATGCATCCCCCATCCCTGACACACCACACCAACAATCCTCCCCTGCCCCAGTTGTAACCCTTCTGTGATCCAAAGCTTCTTCAAAGATGAAGCCATTATAATAGCTGAATACAATTAATAGGAAAATGAAATAATAATGATAAGTTTAAATGTAAGAGATAAAATACATAAATTTTTTTTAAACTGAAAGTAAAATAAAATTAAAAGATGGGATATTAAAAAAATAAAAAATATTAAAAAAAATTTTTTTTTGACCTTTTGCTTTCATCACTGCAATATCTGGTGTCCAGTCTGTACCATGGCACCTTCCCCCTATCATTCCTCAGGGTCTCACTATTTTTCATTTTGTTTTCAAAGAAGTTTTAGGTCACAGCAAAGTCACACACAAAATACAGGAAACTCTCATATACCCAACATCTTCCCCTTTCCTCCCCCCCATATTAATACCTTTTTATATGTGGATAGTAGCATTGTTATAACTGGTATACAAATAGTGAAACATAGCTATTAAACATTGTAAATGGTTTACACTATGGTTTACATTTTAGACCGTACATTTTTATAAATTTTGATGATATTTACCATGTCCTGTGTCCATCACTGTATGGTAATGAAGAACATCCCACTGACCAATAAATACCCCCTGTTTGATCTATTCTATTCTTCCCACCCCATCCCCCCAGTGCCCATGACCACCTCCTGGCTTGACTTGTTGGATGACAAAATTCATAGTTACATGCAACAAGAGGTCTTGACACACTTGTTCGTCCTCCCCTATTAGGAACTGCCTTTGCTCTTGAGAGACTCCTGCCTGTCTATTTCTGAACAAATCGGTCCTCCCAAAGATTAGGGCTTTGGTTTAACCATGTCATTATAGCATGCAGGGCTGAGTTCCCTCCCTCTTGGTGGGCTAAAAAACAGACTCTCACACAGAGGTAGACAGGAGAAGTAGATGCACAGAGAAGAACACAGAGGAAGAGAGACAGCTCCACAGACATGGCAGAGGCCCTGGAAAGAGAGAGCTGAGCAATTCGCCTGATAGTTTTCAGCTGACCTTGTGAAGAGACCAGAGCAGCTGAGCCAGGAAAGATGCAAGCCCCTGGAAGAGAGATGAGACCTATGTCAGTCTACAGCTGAGATCTGAAGAAGTTGCACCCATGGAGCCATAAGAGGGAAAAGGAAGCCTGAACCCTCACAGATGTTGCCCTCCATCTTGCTTCAACACATGGCAACAGAGTTTGGTGAGGAAGTAACGTTGAGTTGGACTCTTTAGGGCCTTGTAACTGTAAGCTTTTACCCCAAATAAAAACCCTTTGTAAAAGCCAGCAGATTTCTGGTACTTTGCATCAGAACCACTTTGGCTGACTAATACATGAACCCTCAGTTCTCTCTCTAGCCTTAAGGAATGAATCACAGCATAAGGACATCAGATATTTAGCTTTACATCATGAATAATTCTAGTATTAGTCAACAACATTTTATTGTATCTTTATACTTAACAAGACCAACCATTTTAATGAATGTAGATGTGTTTATAACATGACATATAAACTCTAAACCACAAAGAACAGAGATTATTGTAAAAATAGATGAGCAAAATATATATACAGTAAGTAGTATATAAAAGGTACAATTTACCAAAGTGGGACTGTTTTACACTTTCCTTTTACTCATATGGAAGCTTTTGTTGTTCATAGTATTATATCTCAAATTCTGCTGTCAAAGACCATTTTTAAATGTAAGAGGGGACACTAAAGTATGTATGTAAATGTATGAAAATTAGCTATTATACCTTATAAATAAATGGCTTTGTTAAATGATACCTTTAGAGGGAGTCAAATATGAAAAGGAATTTAAAATTTCAATTTATAATCTAAAGTTAAATTAGCTCTGCCCGATAAATTCTCTAAATTTCATTCCATTTGAACAGATTATAAAAGCAGTGTTCTTTTTATTCATAATATTTTTCTGAAAAACTTTAATCATCAAAATGTAGGTAAATGTTGATGGGAAAAAGAAGCAGAGAAGGAGAACAATCATTTGAATTTTAGAACTCAAAGGAATTTAGGTTTCCTGTTTTCTAAGGTTTCCTCAGAATTGCTGAGGAATTGCTACAGGAAGTGATTAAGACCATAAAGTACTAACACAACTCAAGGAGTAAGTGTTAGTAGTTCTGGAGTTGGGGTCAAGGAAGCTGTAAGTTTATGTAAGTGCCCAGGTGATTGTGATGCAGCTGGTCCTTGGATTAACATTTGTGAGCGCTGCTGGAATCCACCCTCCTCAATTCAGTCAGGAAGAAGCCTAAGCTCTGAGATCAAGAGCATTTTCATGGTTGCTAAGCTCCTTTGTGAAAGAGAGTCCTAATTTACAAGAACTAAGAAAACAATTATCTGGTTTCATACCCAGGCAAGAAATCATTCCTCCATTTACAAGATGAGGTACAGAAAGTGTTCCTAGAGATAAGATTATTCATATCAATTAATTTTTTCAGAAGGAGGGAAGAAAGAGCATGGAGGAGGAAATGAGCATATAGAGGGCCGATATTTACTGTCAGGCACATTACATAATATCTACCACTATTTCTCTCAATAATCCAGAGACATAAGCATTAATATCTGCACAGATTTGGAATTTGAAGCTCAAGGAGACTGGGTAAACCTACAAAAGCAGTAAGTAAGTAGTTAAGTGATACGTTCTGGGATTCAAATCTAAATCTGCCTGACAATAAAACCTGTGCTATGTCCACTACATTAGACATATTTTTAAACTTAAAAATTCCATATAAATGTAATATTTTGATTAATGTTATTATACCTTCAAAAGTACCTTTTCCCCTCTTCACTTGTGCTTTGGACTCTGCCTAGCCATGTCCTCAGGAATCATTCTTTTTCAAGTCTTTCCTTCCTTTTTTCTCCCCTCAATCTTTCCTCCACTAACCCTTTAATTCATCATTTCAACATGTTCAAAATTTTGTCTTGCATATTAAATTTCAAGCTCTTCTTAGGATCCCTATCTTCCAGGAGAGGTCAAGAATAAAGGTGTCTACCTTCATTCAAAAGGGGTAATTCTGCTTTTTTTCTGTTTTATACATTTAAGTTGCACATATTTTGAGAGTACATTTCTGCAAATGAAAGAACATTGGAAAAATCCATCTAGATTTAATAAAAAAAAACATTAGGATCTTATTATATATGTACTTTTTTGGCCTGTACTGTGCTATGCTAAATATTAAAATATATCACAAAACTGACAATAATTAAAATGTATGTGTTTCCGGCATAACATACAATATATCAAAAGAGAAGAGCATGGACTCATCCTCTGGTGGATAACAATACAGGATAATCAGTGGTATGTTACTTCATTGGGAACAAAGATAAATTGATAGAAACAACAACTTGAGGGAATTTAAGGCATCTAATTCAATGAAAATCCTCTTTAGATTTTTTCCTGAGATTTAACAAATGCTTCTGAACTTCACCTGGAATTATAAACAGGTAAAAATAGTTAAATACCTTTTTAAAAATGAAGAATTATTTGGAAAAGTATATCTTACCAAATACTACATTTTTAGCATTTCAGTTACTTAAACCTATAATTGTTTTAGTACCAAGGAGAAGAATAAACATTAACTTCTTTACCCATTATACCAACCACCTCAACATATGTCATTTTAGGGCATCTTTGTTTACATTGCTGCATTCAACATTTCCTAATTTGTTATAGTTTTCCTGGTGTATAAATCTAACCTAATTTATTATTGCTATTATATTTGAATATAATATAATATATATTTTTTGAATATCAAAAAATTCCTTTTTTCCCCAAAATAGCTTTTGATCATTAATTATACATAATAATCAATTTACAACAGCATTTCAGATTGCAATGTTTATGTTTCACTTTCCCATTATTTGGTAATTGATTTTGATTCATATAGTAATTATATATGTACATTAGTAGTTTTCTCAGGAAAGACACACTGGGATAAGAGTTTGGGTTAGGGTTAAGGTGAGGCATATACATTAAGAGCTTTTTAATACCTGCAAAATTCTATTTTTTTTGGATTTTTTGGCTCACAAGTTTTCTTTCTCAGGACATGGAGACATTTTCCTACTCTCTTCTTTTTGAGCTGGTCTAGTTTTTCTGCTTTCTTTTTTTTTTCTGCTGTGCTAAGATTCAAATTAAAAATTCCTATGAAATGTCAATTTTCCACAACATTGTGTATAGTAGAGGAGAAGAATGAAGCCATCCAGATATTGGAAAATGATAAATTGAGCTGCCTATAACTGCTTAATGATTGTGCTCCTACACTTTCAGTTCCTGCCTAGAGAGTCTACTAAATTGTGTTACATCAAGAGTGAAGTCTTTCTAGTGAATGCTTAGCTGTTTGCAGGCCCTCTTAGGGCATAGCATTATTTAAGTCAGTGATTCTTTACTTTGGCAAGATGTTAGGACATTAGGTGCACCTGTGAGGCTTGTGCAAGCTACTGATGCCTGGTCCCAACCCTAAACAATTAAATCTGAAGTCCTGGGGTAGGGCCTAGGCATAGATGCTTTGTAACATTACTTCAGGTGATTCTAAGGTGCCACCAGAGTTGAGAAACACTAGTATAGATTATGGAACATTAACATGTCTTGAGGATTAGTAACATGTTTGAGGTAAATTTAAGGGATTAAAAGTCCACTGGATTTTAGTAAGCAGCCAGACACCAGTAATTAAAATGTAAGGTACCCTCTCTATGGCAAATACTGTCATGTGAGTTACAGACCAAATGTTGTGCAGGTGAAGCAAGTACTTAAACTCCCTGAGAACTAAAGCACACTGATTGAACATAATGAGGGAGAGAGAGAAAGAGCCACAAGAGAGAGGAAGTGAGGGAGAAACACACTTTGGAGGCATTTTTTAAATTGCAGAATGAGACTAAAGTGATTACTCCTTATCAAGAAGACAAAAGTAATTATCTTTCTCTCATTCCATCAACAAATTAATTCTATTTTCAGTTGGTGTGGTTATGTGACTCCTGGGTATTTCAGGTTTACCTGGCCCATAAAACCATCTTCAAGATTATGTTTGGTATCATGACTGACACTGTAGATGGCCAGAGGGACCTCTTTTTATTACCACCTTTGAACAGACCATAAATTGCAATCACATCCTGACCATAAGATACAAGAAACAAGGTGGGCAATAGTAGTTACATAGCTCAAAAAGGACAAGTGGTGGAAGATTATGGAAACACTAGAATATGACTCACATCATGTCCATGCCAAGTCCCTGATGAGGACAGAGCTGAAATTTAAGTTTGCCTTATTCCAGAAACAATATGCTGAAGAATATTATATATATTGAGGATTGAGAGACAGTCATAGGTATCCTACTGCTCAATACTTTTCATTTAATAAAGATCTGTGGCTCCTTTCACTCCAAGAACCTTAGTGCTTGTTATGGCTGCTCAGCTTCCAAATTCCTAAGTGCCATTATTACTTAAATTAAGTGTACTGTGGTTGCAAAAGTCTTGGCTTTCTTCTCTACTTTCTCCATGCTAGAGGTAGTTGGAGCAACATTGACCCTATTGTGATTTAAGAAGAATCAAGATTTTAAAATCAACATCACTCATCTATTTATCTTCTGGAAAGAATCTTAGGGACCTGAAGTCACACTACTCTACAAACTGGGGTTACACTTGTGTTTAGCATACATGCACATATATCTTCTTTGTCTACAGAGCTAAGTGAAGTTGGAGCATCTGGTTTGTTGTTTGGATTTTCTGACTTTAGAGAAATTTCAAATTTCAAGTTTGGAATTATTCTTGCAACGTTTGAAGTTTTAAAAAATGTGAGGTTTAAAGTTCTTCTTTGAAAAATTTACTATACAAAGTAGTAATTTTTCCTGGCCCTGACTGGAACTGATCCTAGTGATGTTTATTCCCACTTATAAAACTTATCCTTAGGCAATTAAATATCCCAGGATGCAAAATACCTTTGCTCTTTCTCCTCTACTTCTTCCTATGTTATACAATGGGGGCTTAAGTTTCTGAAAGAATTGAACATGGAAATGGAGGACAGGGGAGGGACAGAAAGTGAGTAAGGAGGCAAGGCATAGTTTTAGCTGGTTCAGAAGACATTTCCATCAAATGTGAAAGATCATCACTGTTACCACCAGTCAGTATGACCACCTCAGCCTAGGGCTGGATGCATCTAACATGATTGCATTATTTGTTGTTAGAAAAATTTAAAGAAATGAGATAGACTCATCATTCTGCACCTCATGTTGTAATTAGTAAAATAGTCCATGAACTTTATATTTTTCTTAACATTAGTCTCCAGTTTCTGTTATTTGAATTATTAATGGCTTTTGGAAAAAACGCATATCACATCTTTATTAGAATATTTTCTGTTAATCGAGAATTTTTATCTGAACATTTTGTGAGCATTTACAATGTGTCAGGCCCCATTCTAAGCATGATACCTGGATTAATTTATTTAATCCCACATGAACTTTATAGCAGACTTTTAAAAATTCTTGATGTGTAGTTGAGTAAAGTAAGGTACACAGAAATTAAGTAACTTCCCCAAGGTCACAAAGCAAGTAAATGTTGGAGGCAGGATTTGGAATCCACAATCTGGCTCCAATCTGGCTTTTAAGTAATGGCTTAAAAGCTATTGAATAATATACTGGCTTATATGAGTTTACCTTGCTTATCTGGATTTGAAGTAGGAAATCAATAGTATTGAGGGACTTTCACTTTATAAAACTGTTTCTTAAATAATCATGAGAACTTCCCATGGTGGAGGAGAATAAATGATTTGTCAATAGGGTTAAGAGGAGGAAGCACAAAAACCAACCTGATATGGGGACTGTCTTATTTTCCTGAACTGCTGAAACAGATACCATGCAATGGGTTGACTTAAACAATGGGAATTTATTAACTTATGGTTTTAAGGCTGGAAGTCAAAAATCAAGGCATCATCAAGGCAAGCTTTTGCCCAGAAAGCTGTAGAATTCTGGGGCTAGCTGCTGGCAAGATTTGGTCCTTGGCTTTTATGGGGACATTGGCTGTCCAAAGATGAGCTGGGAAATTCTCCCTGAATGCTAAAATCACTTCCCCTTTTAAGGCATTCAACTGATTGGATAAAATATCTCTCATTGCTGACAGCAATTTCCCTGGTTGATGTAGATGTAATCAGCCATCTATGCAGTACACTCCCTGATGACTAAAGCCCATAAATGTCCTTGTATTACAATTAGCCCAGTGCTTGCTTGACCAAACAACTGGGCACAATTACCTGGCCGAATAAACACACTGGCTTAACCATCACATTGCCCCCATGTTACAGATGAAGAATATAAATACAGAAAAGATAAATCACTTTTTCAAACACCACACATCTCTACTTGACTCCAAAACTCATGGTCTTTCCATAGCTCAAAAGCCTATATCTGGACCAATATCATTAGGACAATGCAAATAGAATAGTAGCTGTCAGAATGGAAAACTCCTTCAAAGGAAAGGCACAGAAAATACCCTTTAAGTAAAAATAAGGCCATTTCAAAGAATAAAAATGGTTTTGCAGAATGTCTTAAATGGAAAAAAAGGATTTTTAATCCTCAATATTTTGTATTCTATAATGCATAGTATGTTCCTCAGAACTGAAATTACAGAATTTTTAATTAATTAATTAATTATTATTAATTTATTTGCAGCTATTGCATCTATACGTGGATAAAATGATTTTCAGGTAACCAGGATCCAGAACCCCATCACTACTACAACTTTCACCAACATTCTTCCTTTGAAATTCGTATGTTGTGCTTTCTTTCCCTTTTCAAGGTGGTTCTTGTCATGAACTTTACCCAATTTTTATTTCCTCTCTTATCCCTGTATTCCCACCTTTTTGCTAGGAGTTGACCATCAAAACTTTTAAGATCAATACATAAAAATAAACACAACATTTGGCCATGTTTGTGTACATTTTCTTAAGAAAGAAAGCTTATCAGCACTTTCCAAATGTAACAAGAATTTTTTCTTCCAGATTCAGGGGTAACATTAACTAATTCTATGAAAGAATATAAATAGCATTGCACTCTTGAACCCAATCCATTTAGCCTTGGAACACAGCCTTATTTTGTTCCTCCTCCCTATCCTCTGCAGTTATCAATGTTCATTGACCTCATGTGTTCTCTTAGATGATGCTGGCATGCCTTTAAAGGCCTTCAGTTGTTCTTAAGATGTATATCTGTTTAGAGCAGAGGTGTTTTTTTCTTTTTCGTCTCTCTGATTTTTACAAAACTCTTTGCTATTTGTTTCTCAGAATACATTAGCAAATGTATATTTCCAAAACTGGATTTTTCTGGACTTATTCATAAATATGCTATATATGGTTATTTTACCTGAATGTCAGTAAGAGATACGTAAAATTTTATAGATAATACATATTGCACACATGGTGTGTAGGATGTGAGTGTGCTACAAATTGTCTCACTCTTCCTGTCCTTTTAAAAATTATTCAAATAGGGAGTAATCTTTTGTGACCCATGGATGAAAGCTTTAGCAGATCCTATGATTTTCTGCTAACTCTTAGATAAGGGACTTTTCTACATTTAATGCACAATTTTATATTTAAAATGTATCCGATCCTAGATATTAGTCAGCCTTTCATCTTCATTTATATATAATTCTTTTCCCCTGTATCCTCCCTTGTATTAGGAGCTGAAGGACTTAAAGGAAGGTGTTGTGATCAGTTTCTGGTTTTCCTTTTCTCTCCAACTTTCTACACATGACTTATTCTTTCTGACTCCACCTATGTCGAGGAGTGGGCTGTTGTATTAGTCAGGGTTCTCTGGGCAAACAGAACCGAAAGGAGCGATCTAGAATGAGATAGCATGAGAGCTTATAAAATTCTCTCACGTGACCACGGGGGTGTATAAATCCAAATTCCACAGGGCAGACTGCAAGTCAGGGACTCAGATGAAGGTGCTTAATGAATTCCCCAGGAGACACTGGCTACCTACATTACAGATGGATTTTCTCTCTGAATGCTGAAATCACTCCCCCTTTTAAGGCCTTCAACTGAATGGATAAGACTTCACTCATTGCTGATGGCAATCTCCTTGGTTGATTGTAGATGTAATCAGCCATCTTATGCAATCAACTCACTGATGATTAAAGTCCATGAAATGTCCTTTTATTACAATTAGCCCAGTGCATGCTTGACCAAACAACTGGGCAGCATTACCTGACTAAGTTGACACATTAGCCTAACCATCACAGATGGCAAAAAGTGAACTGTTCTTAATTAACTAGATAGTTTTGGCAGATTGCTCAAGCTGAGTCTCATCCATGCTTCTGGAATTCTTCAGAAAATCCCACAGAGGAGACTCATTTCTTTGCATTCCTAGGGTGATACAGGCATTTCATTCCATGATTTGACCACTGGTTCCCTGGCAGTTCACATAACACAAGTTCACACTATTTCAGTCCCCTTACTTTACCAGGAATCTCTCTTGGACAGGGTTTAAAAATAGGTTGTTGAGGACAACCAGCAAGATGGCGGCAGAGTAAAGAGCTCCTAGAGTCAGCTCCTGCTACAGGGCAGTTGGCCATCACCCACAGCTATTTAGAGCACTTGTTTGGGGGCTCCAAGAGACCAGAAGTGCATCCTGCAACAACCTTGAAAGAACAGAAGGAGGAGACTGCCCATCTTAAGAGAAGATTCGTAAGTAGAACACTCCACACCATGGAGGCCGGTGCCCATCCTCTACTGGAGGCACAAGCCACCTTGGGAGCTGTTCTGTGGCTGGAATGAAAGCTCCACTTCCCAAAAAGGGGGAGGAAGAGACGGTTGGGCACCAACTTCAGCTACTGATTAGTAAATTTGGCAGGCTAAAGTATAATCCTAAGAACAGCTAAAATTTGAACCTGTCCAAGTCAGAAAGACGCCTGTGGCCACCATGTTAACTCCGCATCCGACCAACATAAGGGTAAGCAGGGTTGACTGAAAATCACAGTGCAGGTAGGGACTTCCTTTTTTTCCATCTAGATCAGATTGCTACTCTAGCCTAAGCCCCAAGCCCACCTCGGGAGGGAGGAAGCTGGGGGGAGCTGCGCCACCCTCTACAAGAAATTACTGGCCACGCTGCAGAGGCCGGTGTTTATCCTACTTTGGTAGTGCAAGCTGCCCCAGGAGCTATTCTGTGGCAGGAATTGGAAGCTCCATTTCCCAGGGGAGGAAGAGATGGTTGGCCACCAATGTCAGCTACTGATTAGTAAATTTGGCTGGCTAGAGTATAATCCTGGGAACAGCTGAAGTTTGAGCCTGTCCAAGTCAGAAGGAGGCCGGTACGTGCCATTTTGACTCCATCCCCAGCATGAGGGGAAGCAGGGCAGACTGAAAATCACAGTGACAATAGAGACCGGTTTCTTTCACCCAGATTGGCTTACAGCCCTAGCCTAGGCTTCAGCCTCACCTCTAGCAGGGAGGAAGCTGACAAGCCCTTCACCAGCCTATCCAAGTAACTGCAGTTACATTTAGCTGGCACAGACTGAATAACCAAAGTCTAACGAGGCAACTGTGGTCATCTTGGACCTGCACTGCATAGATTGCTGCCCACACCTGCAGCTCCACAACTGCACCCAGAATAAATACTCTAGTAAGCCAGATGCCAAGACACCAACAAAAAATTACAATCCACACCAAAAAACAGGAAGACAGGCCCACTTAAAGGAACAAGATAAGCCTCCAGATAAAATAAAGGAGTTGAGATAACTAATCACAGATGTTCAAAAAAATCTCCTTAATAAATTCAATGAGATGGCTAAATAAATTAAGGATATTAAGAAGACATTGGATGAGCACAAAAAAGAATATGAAAGTATACACAGAAAAATAGCAGATCTTCTGGGAATGAAAGGTGCAATAAATGAAATTAAAAATACACTGGAATCATATAAGAGCAGATTTGAAGAGGCAGAAGAAAGGATTGGTGAGCTTGAAGAAATGGCCTCTGAAAGTGAACATACAAAAGAGCAGATGAAGAAAAGATTGGGAAAACTTTAACAAGGTCTCAGGGAACTAAAGGACAGCAAGAGACATGCAAACATATGTGTCATGGGTGTCCCAGAAGGAGAAGAGAAGGGAAAAGGAGCAGAAGGAATATTTGAAAAAATAATGATAAAAAATTTCCCAATCCTATTAAAGGACATAAATATCCATGTCCAAAAAGCACGATGTAGTCCCATCTGAAAAAATCCTAATAGACCAACTCCAAGACACATACTAATCAGAATGTCAAATGCCAAAGACAAAGAGAGAATTCTGAGAACAGCAAGAGAAAAGCAATGCATAATGTATAAGAGATACCCAATAAGATTAAGTGCTGATTACTCACCAGAAACCATGGAGGCAAGAAGACAGTAGTACGATATATTTAAGATACTGCAAGAGAAAAACTTCCAGCCAAGAATCTTATATCTGGCAAGATCGTCTTTCAAAATGAGGGCGAGTTTAGAATATTCACAGATAAACAGAAACTGAGAGTTTGTAACCAAGAGACCTGCTTTGCAGGAAATTCTAAAGGGTGTGCTACAACCTGAAAAGTTAAGACAGGAGAGAGAAGCCTAGAAGAGAATCTAGAAATGAAGAGTATATCAATAAAAGTAACTAAAAGCATCAAAAAGTGGTGAAAATAAAATATGACCGATAAAACCCAAATATTCAGGCATAAACTTAACCAATGACCTAAAGCACTTGTATTCAGAAAACTACAACTCATTGTTAAAAGAAATTTAAAAAAGACCTAAATAATTGGAAGACTATTCCATGCTCATGGATTGAAAGATTAAGTATCATTAAGATGTCAATTCTACTCAAATTGATATACGGATTCAATGCAATCCCGATAAAACTTCCACCAGCATTTTTTAAATAAATGGAAAATATGATTATCAAATTTATTTGGAAAGGTAAGGGGTCCTCAATAGCCAGAAACATCTTAAAAAGGAAAAGCGAAGTTGGTAGACTCCCATTTCCAGACTTTAAGTCGTATTACCTAGCCACAGTGATAAAAACAGCATGGTACTGGCATAAAGACAGACACATAGACCAATGGAACCGAATTGATGGTTAAAAAACAGACCCTCACATCTATGGTCGAGTGATTTTTGGCTAGCCTGTGAGCTAGAGCAGATGTACATCAGTATTGCAGGGTGGTAGGAATGTGGAGAAGCATGGGAAAAATACAACTGGAGTGACCTATGGAGTGTGGTTAATAGTAATAATGTAGTATACTTGCATCTATGTCAAAGGTGTACTGTGCTGATAATGGGGGAGTATGGAAAATGTGTGCCAAATGTACGCTGTAGAACTGGTAATAATCAGATGATATTATCTCATAATCTGTAACAAATATTCCACCAGGGTGTGGTGTGTTGATAGAGGGGTGTTGTTTGGGAATTCTGCATATGTACATGATTGTTTTGTAAGTTTACAAGTTCTGTCATAAAAATATATTTAAAAAATAATAAAGGGGTGGGTTGGGGGAAAAATACACCAAGTGTAAGATAAGGACTATAATTAGTAGTAAGATTTTGACAATATTCTTTCATAATTTGTAACAAATGTCTCACGACAATGCAAGGTATTGGTGGAGGGTTGATATATGGGACCCCTGTATGATGTTATAAATGTTTGCTTTTTAAGTTCACAACTTTTACTATACACTTATTGTTTATGTATGTTCATGTATAAATGATATAAAAAATAATAATAGGGTGAGTTGGGGGAAAATATTTTGGTTAGTAGTAATATTTTGAGAATGCTCTTTAATTATTAGTTAAAAATGTTTCACAAAAATGCAAGGTATTGGTGGTAAGGTGAGGTATGAGAGCCCTGT